>MU223056.1:2983745-3005760 GCA_018584345.1 Thuja plicata | reverse complement strand
TATCATAAACAAAAAATTTAAAAAAAAAACAATTTAATAATAATAATAGTAATAAAACAATCATAGCCACAGCTGTGAAACCATAGTATATCCCCATTGGGCTGTGAATCCCACAGTCACTTGTGGAACCACAGTTGTGTGACTGTGGAGTCACAACCCATGGGTTTGTGGTTTCCACATCCATGTGACTGTGGAGCCACAATTCACGGGTTTGTGGTTTCCACAGCACCCTTAAACAAAAATCTCGTGTATCTAAAAAAAGAAAATTTTAAGTTCAAAATTTTAGTTTAGTTAAATTTATTTAAAATTCTCTTTTTTTCTTCATTATTAAAATAAGTTTCTAATTTCTCTTTTTTGAAATTTCTTTTTTCTCTTTTTTTTGCAGTGTTCTAGTCCCTGACCAAGGGCTCTGCTAAAAAAATAGCCCCACTTGCTCAGCCTGTGGTCACGTGGGACCTAGGAGCTAAACTCTAAGTGGCTTAACTTGGCTCTTACATCCTTGCAAGTCCATAAAGAGGTCATTTCACAAAAACACAAATGAATTTTGCAAAACAGTTCTGATTTTGATGATTCGAAAAGCATCAAAAATCTTATGCAGGCCTTTTTCCAAATCTGCAATTCATTTATCCAAATTCTTTTTCAAACATCAAGTGCACACGTTCAAATTTGACCCTTCTTTGTAAACTTCAAATGCTCATAACTTTTGCATATGAAAGTGTTTTTCAGTCAAATATTATTTTAAAATTTATCAAAAAAGTGCAAGGAATCTGATTTTGTAATTAATTTTTAATTTAGACAATTTGTTTGAAGTGTTTTCCACACATTTTGGAAATTGGGCTTAAAATTTACCTTCACATTTGGATTTGGGATCCAAAAAGAACAAGAGTTTTTTTAAACCCCAAGATCACGTACGTATTCTCTCCTCTCATGCCTTCGGGTGACCTTGAGTGCACAAGAAATATGTGGTCTTTTTTCCCCTTTTAGGAGGCCTGCTTGGGGATTTGATCACCTTAAGGGACGACCTTGACTCTCGTGTTCCGACGGAGTATAAATATCGGGAGGTGAATCCAAAGACACCTCTCTTGGAAGTAGAATCTTGTCACTCTTGTCTAAGCCCCAAAGAACTTTATACCTTTGGGAAGTGAATGTGGAGATTTGGTTTACCGTCTCCTCCTGACTGTGTGAAATTATTCTCTTTCATCTACATATTTGGGCCTCGCATACCTTGCGTATATTGAGGATAGTCCCTTAGTTGAGCTTGTAAATCCTAGTTAAAACCTCAATAGGGATTTTGGTGTGTTTGATGTGCTTGAGTGTTTAAAACCTTCCCCATTTTCAGCAAAAAGGGGTCACACCATCCAAATTTAAGCCTTAGAAATTTTGTTTGTGCATAGTTTCATTGTATATTTTGCATGTTTAAAACTTCAAAATCCAAAAACACCATAAAACTTCCAAAATCTAAAAAAATCATAAAGTTTGAATGCTCAAAAACATCATAAAACATAAAAAACGAAAAAAATCTAAAACTCAATAAATAAAAACATTGCAAAAACAAAAACAAAAACGTTCTTGTTTAAGTCTAGTCAATTTTTCCACATCAATCTTTCAAATTCATTTACCTCTTCATCATCTTCACACTTCTTATCCTAATCACCCTCTTAATCAAACAAAAACATTCCTCTAAATCCCAATCATCCCTAATCATTCTATTCACCATCTCCTAATCATCCATAACATCCTTAATCATATCCCTAATACAATCCAACCATCCATATTATTCTAATCATCCTTAATCAACATCTACATCCTAATCAATCTTTCAACTTCATCATCCTATCTTAATCATCCTAATCACCCTATCCTTGTCATCATATTCTTCTCAATAATCACTAATCATCTTAATCATCCTTCATCTTAATCATCATCCTAAATCTCTTCCTTCTTCATTCTAATCACTTCCTTCCTCATCCTAATCACTTCCTTCCAACCATTCAAATTCTTGTTTATCATCATAGTCATCTTCCATTCTATTTTGATCATCCTTATCATTCACACTCTTCCTAAATATCCTAATTATTTCATCTTATCCTAATCATCCTAATCATTTCATCATCTTCTTAATCATTCAATCAAGGTCATAATCCTCATCCTAACCATCCTTCTAATCCACATTAATATCCACTTTCTTAATCCAATCTAATCATTCATCTTTCATCCAACCTAATCACATAATCATTCTTCTAATCCAATCCACTTGTCAACCTCATATCATTCTATCCAATCCTAATCTAATTCATATTCCTCTTCATCCAAAACCAATCACCCCTTAGTTATTCCCTTGTCTTCAAACATCCCTCTTTTTTCTTCTAAATTTCATCCATTCTTCATTCAAATATTCATCCAAATCACCTTCTAATTCTAATTTTCATAAAATCTTCTACTTTTGGCTTAGGAGCACCATCATAATCCTTGGAATTTAATCCTAGTTAGCTTGATTGACCCGCATCCAACCATAGTCAAGATCAACCCACATCAAATAAAACTTCATCTTTCACACCTTCATCAAAATTTTCATCCCAAATCTTAAGTTGAAACATTTATCAAAGTGTTTCATAGACCCTCATCCAATAGCAAAAATTTATTTGAATCATATTGGTTTGAGAATATCAGTCTGTTTCAAGTAGTTAATTCTCTTAGTCATATCCTATTTTTCTTGGGATCGTCAGTATATCTCCAAGTAGAAGAAGATATCATCATCCAAATCAATAATTTGTTTGCACCATCATAGGGTCCACCTAGGTTTGTCTCAAACCTTAAAATCAAAATCAAAATCAAATCAAATCCAACCTTCAGGCCCTGCCCTCATATCCAAAAAAACCAAATCAAATCAAAATCCTTGAGGTCGTGCCCTCTTAAATCAAAACAAAGTCCAAACTTGCTCCTAGTCTTAAGTTCATATTCCTTCCATCCTCAAATATTTCACTTCATCCACTCTTAAATCTTTGTTTGCACCATCTTCTAAATCAAATTCCAAAACCCCTCATTCAAACATCATGAATATGGATTGGTTTCACAAAATGTTTGAGGACTTTAAAGTGCTAAACCTAACCCTCAAGCCATACCTCCAATCCAACCCACCTACCAAATCAATTCACGACACATCGTATCCAATCCAAATTCATCTGCCATTTCTTATCCTTCCTCTACCTTTGACAAGGGAAATTAATCTCATTATAACTCACCAAAACATGATTCCCTTCATATCCACCTTGCCCAAGAGATTCAAGAACTCCAAAACATTGTCCTTAGCTTACAAAATGAGGGTCAAAAGAAAAAGTTTTCCTTTGAAGATATATGTCCTTTCCCATTTGTCCAAAGTCATAATTCTCATCCTCCATCTCATCTCAATCCTTCACATAATCCTAATCCTCCAAAACCCACATCATCCCCATCCCACACTACCTTTTCTATTGACTAGATCCAAGGACTAGCAGAAAAATATAGATACCCAAATCAAGTTGTGCAATCATCCCAAGTCATGCACCAACCTCCATCCCCTTCGAATCAAGACATGCCTCAATCTCCTAAACCTCGTGAGTTTCCCATCCCTCCATCCACTCAAATTGAAGCTTCCATCTCATCCATCACATCACCCCCACAAGTCCAAACATCTCAAGACCTTGTTCTAAAACATGATAACATGGATTATTCTTCTCCTCTAGATCTAAACATTCCTCCATCTTATGAAACATCTCCATCTTATGACACATTTCCATATGAAGATCCCAACCTTCCATATCAAGATCCATTTATTCTCCTTAACCCACCTCATGATCCCTTTCCTAATCAAGATCAAGACATCCCTTGCATTCCATCCCTTAATGATTCCCCTCCATGTTAAGCATTAATATCCAATTACCCTCCACTTCATGAAGCTATTCCATGTATCCAATCCACTAATCCCCCTCCGTGTCAAGATCAAATTACTCCATCTCATGATTCCATATCCTCCATTTTATTGCATGATTCCCTTCCATCTCACGATCCACTCACTCCAACACATAATCCTCCCCAAATTAAAGATCAAATTACCCTTTCATCTCCATTTCATGATCCCAATCCATCTCAATATCCTATTGTCCCTTCTAATCCCCATCATGATCCTAATCCTCCACAAAATCCCATCACACCTTTCCAATCCATCCATGAGACTCGTACATCTAAGCTAAGTTCCTCCACCTCTATCCATGATGGCTTCCTTCACGAGCCTATCATTCCTTCCACCTCTCCTCCCCATTCACATGGACTCACATCTTATGTTCACAATAATAAATATATTCTTGGAAAAATAATATCTCAAGATGTTGGTAAACCTTCCACCCCTTCTAAATCCAAAACCCATCCATATAAACTCAAATTTTCCCATCCCCCATCCTCCACATCCATTTTCGGCCCTTATGTCCAAAAATCCACCCCATCCTCATCCACATCCATTTTGGGCCCTTATGTTCAAAACTTCATTCCTTCCTCATCCATGTCCATTTTGGGTCCTTATATCCCAAAATCAAATCCTTCATCCATTCCATCCATTTTGGGTCCTTACGTACCTCCATCTACCATATCCAATTCTACCACTCCATAACCTCAAATCTATAATAAAAATCAACAAAGGCACACATCCTTGTATTCCTTCCAATATTCACCCTTCATTATTCCATCCATAAACTCTCCATACTATCCATCCTCATGCACTCATACCATGGCTAATGGAAGCAAATTGGATGCCAAATCTTAAATGAATAAAAGCCAAAAATCCACCAAAAGTCAAGGATCAACATGTCCCATCTAAAAGACATATTAAAGAAAAGAAAAATGTGATCCAAAAGAGAAAAAAATACAAAAGGCCACAAAGGCCCAAAAGAAAATTTTAAAAATCTTGTGGATTCCCAAGCTACTCAAAGAAACAATGCATCTCAAATAAAAATTCAACTTTGCATTCAACCTTGCTAATCCAAAAGCTTCCTCCATGCATAAGTGCTCTAATCCTCCATCTTCCAACTCCATTTTGGGTCCTTATATCCCAAAATCAATTATCCTAAGTCCATCATCTCCATCTATTTTGGGTCCCTACATCCCAAAATTCACACCTTCTTTCCCATATCCTTCAAAATTTCCTCCTCCACTACTCCACCACCCTTCAAGGTGTGTTTCAATGATGATCTTTCCAACTCCTTCATCCATTTATTCACAAGTCTTCCAAACTCACATCCATTGTCCACCAATCCTTACCCATCCTCACATCCCATTAATCTCATCCTATACATAAAACCTTATCCCTCCCCATCCCCCATTCATTTCATCTCCCTTCCCACCATCCTACCAAAATCTATGAGCATGTATCTAAAATGCCTTGTGGAACTAGATGCTTGAGTCCTTACACTATTTTCCTATCACACATTCATTTTCTTCCAAATCCATTTATACATCCATTCCCTTATCATCCTCCCCTTTCACTCTATACTTGGGGGAAAGATCCATCCATGCCTATGCTACCATATATACCTTCCACATCCCCTATTCACTACCCACCATCCTATCTAAGTCCATCATCCTTTTCTCATCCTTGATCTTGACTATCATATACTTTCCCTCTATCCATATCCACCATGTTTCTTATTCACTAGCCATCCCACATCCAGTATCCCATATAACTCCATCCACTTTGCCTATATTTTGTCTTGACATCCTATCCATTTCCTCCATCTCATAGTCCATGTCTTATACATTTTATCCATCCCCCTTCCATAATCCTATATAAGTTCATCCTTATTTCCCATGTCTTTTGATCATGATTATCCTATGCATTTCCTCCATTCATATTTCCTATTCCATAAATATCCTCCATATCATTATCCTCTATCCTATTCATACCCTCCATATCATATCTCTTCTCCAAATCCATTCCACTTTCATACCTTTTATCTTTCTTAAAAACTAGAGGCACTAAAACATCCATACATTCTTTGGACAACACAAGCCTTTATTCTCTCCATTCATATCCTTTGTGCACTATCCATCCATCTCACTCACTTTATCCACCATCTCTCCATCCTTCATCCTCCTATGGGAGCATCCATTGCAACATAGTCCTTGGATCCTAATCCACTTATTCCCCATCCTTTAGTCCTCCACTCACATCTCTTACATATCATCCTTCTATTTCATGCAACCTTTATCCCCCATAATCCCATCCTTCATTTTCCTACTGCTAGTGTGGGGCATATAACTCCTATACTACATAGTTCTTGAACATCCATCCTTTAATCCCACATTACCTATCCATCCATCCATTCCCTCCATCTATCTCCCATTAAAGCCATCCCTCCATTTCCAGCATTCCTTGGTTCTCCCTTGTCATTGGTCCCAATCTATTTTCTCCTCCATCCATCTTCCAATTCATTTATCTTCTAATGAAATCCCTTTTATCCATTAATCTTCCAATTCAATTCTATCCAATTTATTTATCTTCTAATCCAATCCCTTCTATCCATTCATCTTCCAATTCCCTTTTATCCAATTCATTTATTTTCTAATCCAATCCATTCACATTCCAATTTATCTACTCTATTTCTCTTCCAATATAATCCTTTCATATTCCCTTCTATCCACTATATTTCTCTTCCAATCTAATTCATTTATATGCCCTTCTATCCACTCTATTTCTCTTCCAATCTAATCCATTCATATTCCCTTCTATCCACTCTATTTCTCTTCCAATCTAATCCATTTATATCCCCTTCTATCCACTCTATTTCTTTTCCAATCTAACCCATTCATATTCCCTTTTATCCACTCTCTTTCTCTTCTAATCCAATCCATTCATCTTCCAATTCATTACTCTTCTAATCCAATCCATTCCTCTTCCATTCTATCTATATTCTAATCAAATCATATTATCTTCCACTTCCATTCTATCTAATTCCTCTTATCTTCTTATCCTCCTATTTATTGATTCTTCCTTCTAACCTCCAATCTATCTTATCTTCCAATTAATTCCTCTTCTAATCCAATCATTCCATTCTATCTCATTCCTCTTATCTTCTTCTCCTCATCTCTATTTATTCTTCATTCCAACCTCCAATCTATCTTATCTTCCAATTCATTCCTCTTCTAATCCAATCATTCCATTCTATCTCATTCCTCTTATCTTCTTCTCCTCCTATCTATTTATTCTTCCTTCCAACCTCCAATCTATCTTATCTTCCAATTCATTCCTCTTCCAATCCAATCATTTCATTCTATCTCATTCCCCTTATCTTCCTCCCATATTATACAATCCAATCCATTTATTCATCCCAATTTATTTTATCCTTCATCCATCTTCCAATTCAATTCTATCCAATTCATTCCTCTTCTAATATAATCCCTTCCTCTTCCATTGAATCCATCTTATCCTCCAATCAAGTGCAATCAATACTAATCCAATCAATTCAATCTTGTAATCTAGTACATGAATCCTTAATCAAATCATCATATTGATCCAACTCAGCTGACAATCCATTGCCCACTTTTTCAAATCATCATCATGGGATGCATCCTTCCCAATCCTTTGGATGTTTATTATTATTATCATTAACTTTTCCATCCTCAATCACTCATCAATAATCAATCAATCAATTGGTTTTCAGCTTGACTAGGGGTAAAATTTTGGTTTGCTTTTGGTTTCTATGCATGCTTTCTTGTTGCTTGTATGTGTTAGTTTTTTTTTGCATTTATTATGGTCTTTGTGTCCTATTGTCACAAGGCATCATGGTCTTCCATATCATGGTGTCATAAGGCATATGGTTGTATTTGACCATTTTTTCTCACGTACTTGACACGTTGTCATCTTGGTTCCTCAAACCTTGCTGCATAGTGTCAAGTACAATATCAAACTTAGGTTTCTCATACCATTGCAACATGAATTTTATTTATTCTTCCTTCACTATCCCTATCCTTTCCCCTTTCCTTCTATATTCCTATCCATTTTGAGAGCACACTTGTGTTCTCTGAACCCACCTATCCTCTTGAAGGAGCATACCACTCCTGCCTCGTCATCCTTCCTCATCCTCTAACGATTGGGGCATCATGCTACTAGTCTTGTCCCTTTTATCCACTATGTTTTAATCTTCTTTGATCCAACATCATTTCATGAGGCTACATCAAACATGGGCAAAATGTAGACATTAAAATATGTCTGTTACCCTAATCATAGCCAAATTAAATAGATATTTATTTTTTATTTAATAATTCCTATCCTACCCTTAATTAAATAAATTCACATTTATTTAATTAATAATCCTCTTTATCCATATCCTTGATTAAATAAATTTACATTTATTTAGTCTTATCCTATCCCATTTCCCTAAAGTTTAATTAATTCCTAAATTAATTAAACTAAACAAGCTTATCCCCTTTTCTCCCACTTGGAATTAAATATTACATTTAATTATATTTGAGCATATGGATCCTAACTTTAACCCTCACCTAACCTCACTTCCCTAACCTAACCCATCATTATAACCCACTTGCTACTAATTAATCTTAATCTCCCACCTAATCACTCCCTAATCATTTTCGTAGTCCTAATCAAGGGATTAGCAAACCTAAGTCACATGTGACTCTTACACAACCCAAGTCACAAGTGACACTTACACACCCTCTTATAAAGCCTTACACACTCTTACACACCCTTGCATCTTTTTCCCCATTCACATGTGAACTCAACCTTTAGCCATCACTTTCTCAAGTTTCTCACACATGAAAACTTTAGCCATCTGGTCATCTCACCCTCTTCCACCTTTTGACCTTGTCATTGACCCATCACTTTCAAAGGTTTCTCACACATGTGTGAGAATATTTCCCCCTTTGAATAGTAAAAACCCTAATCCACTTGGCCTCCACTTAGCCTCTACTTGGCCTCCACCTCATGGCCACATCATTGATCTTGAAGGATCTTATCCCTTCATCCAACATTGAATCTTAACATCCATTTTCCTCAAAAATATATAAATTGATAGATTCTCCTCATTCAACAACCACTTTCAACACATTGTCATGCTGTTGGATTTGTGAGAAACCACATTCCACCCATCCTCAACAAATCAACAACACTCTCTCCATCTACTTGGAGGTTTGTATTTGTGTTGAATAGATTAAGTCTTGTTTTCCTCATGTTTATTCATCGTATATGCATATTTACTTACATATGTTGAGGTATGCATAGGATATGTTAGGATGAGCTTAGTTTCTTAAGTTTGTTCTCTTATTGAATTTTTATGCATTACACATGTTCATACAAATATAGTTTCAGTATTGTCAGTAAATCCATAGTCATAATGACATCATAACATATAATTAACCATAATGAAATAACCATAAAGCTAATGTAAATAAAAGATATAACACAACTATCCAATGGATCATAAATATCAAATCATAATGAAAAGTAATAGATGAATATCCTTAAATAAAACTAAAATAACCAATGCACACCTGAAAAGGCCTAAAAGAGTTCGCCAACCACAACAAAAAAGCAAACTATGGGGTGGGTATTACACATTGGACCTTAAAAATTTTAAATCCACTTTGAAAAAATTGAATCTCCTATTGGTTCTACACAACCACTTGAGTGTTACCATTGGAATCATATGAATGCCAATGTAAATTCAATGGTAAGCCTATGATTTTTGCTCCGTATAGCCTAATATATCTATTTTTCTCAAATGAGCATAATTTCCAACCATGATTTCAATTTTTTGGCTTTTGATAGTTGTAAAAAATCTCTCTTTTCGAGCTATATGTAGTGGTATAGGTTTGATTTTATGATTTGGTTTATTATTTTTGTGTGGCTTTGGAACATAATTTTTGGTCATCAATTTTGCATACAAAAATACTTTTTTTTTAATTTTGAATGGGCGATGGAGAGTATTTGTAGCATATTACATAGTGTTGCTAATAGTTTCACTAGGAAGAGTAGAGATGGTTTGATCTTTTTTTGATACATGTAGGAGCTTGAGATTCTAGGTATGATTATGTGAGCACATAGATGATTCAAGAGGTACAAACTTACTAAGGGACTGCATGTTTTCATGAGATATATTACATGATGGTCCATTGTATTAACAAATTTGGTGCCTCTAAATCTAAGTTTATCTAGGTGTTTTCACTATTTAGGCTTTGGTGGAGACATTTACACAAGTTGTCATCGATCTTGAGGACATATATTGACAAGCATGGAAACTTGGAGTTTCAATTTAGTGAGAGTTCAATATATGTGTACAATAGTGATGATGATTCAATGTCACAGATGTTAATGTTCACTTGAGCATTGACATGACATGTTCATGCATGTGGTTGATTAGTGATGGTGTGCTTTAGTTTGAGGAGGTAGTTTTTATCTCCTTGATTATTTTTTGGTTCCTTGACTATGGTAAAAACAAATTGGGAAATCAAAATTATAAGTGATCTTGTGTCTAAGTCTTGAGATATATAGGCTATATTGTTGGTTATCTCAATTCACAAGTCACTGATATGATAATTTGATGATGAATTTTCATAGTTAATTAGTTTTTGTTCTTTGGGTTATATAGTTGTGTGAGTTGGGAACCCATTTGGTTGTAGAGGAGGAGCCAAATATGGACCATCTATATCTGGACAGGTCTTTTTAGGATTGATGCATTTTTTTTTTATTGGCCTTTTTTGTGGTCATTTTTGTGTGTTGGTATATACACATTGAGATGGGAGGATAGATGATAGTAGAGTGCTTGGATAATTAATTATGGGGACTTGTAACATGTGCGTTATCATGATGCCATAATATCTTGGGTAAGCATTTTAGTGGAAACTTTTGATAGTGATGGTTTTGTAGTGTAGGATTGATTTTTGATGTTATATGGTGTTATATCCTCTTGGCCTAGAGATCTTGGTTCTATTTATTCTCTTAAGTTCTTCGGATTTTAGTTGTGTGTGAAGCATGGGTAATCTTCATTTAGGAGATGGTTATCAAGATTTTTTGATGGCTTAGTATCACGATCTTTTTGGATATTTGGTAGTGATGTGGATTTATCATTTAACAATGGACGACCTTCTATAGTGGTCATTGGTGTCATGGAGGGGCTCTTGGATTTTTTTGTTACAATGAGAATTCTTTGAAATGATAATTTGTTGTCAATATATGGTTATCCTCATGTGATTGGATATTTTGGCATCTTGGCTAGCCATGGGGGACATTTGATTCTTTGGTTGAGGTATCAATTTGTTATTTGTTGACATTGATTGGTGATCCTTGTTTGACATGATGGTTTTGGTAATATGTTATGATTTACTCTTGATTGTTGGTTAGTGTTTTTTGCATGATACACGTTCTCTTAATAATATGATATTTTCATTAGAGAATATGATTTTATTTTGAGGAGATGTTAGATCATGATTTCATGATCGAGTTGTGAATTAGTTGGAGCTTTAACAATGGTATTGTTGCTTCTCTTGGTATTAAGTACACTAGTCATGTGCTTTACAGCTTCATGAGAGTGTGATGTTGCATTTGGACTTAGCATGGATTGATTAGTTCTAGGTGCTCATGGATACTTGGGTGAAGTTAGAGTTCTCTATTATTTAGAGACATTTCTTCAGATTATTACTCTTTGATGAGGTTTGAATAGGAAGTATGAAAATATTCACATAGATATTTATGTCTTATTATCGATTGTAATATTATCATTTTGTCTCTACATTACATGTTTTTTTGAAAATAAGTTTTTTTTAAATCTATTTGTCTGCCTTTATAGATTCCAATCTACTTATCTATCAAATTTATTGCCCTATTGTACAACTATATATCTAGCTTTTTCTACACGTGTACTGGCATGATCAAATTTGCCATATTATATGAGTATCTAGCATTTTCTACTCGTATTGACATGTGTCTAAAGCCACCCTATCATGTGACTATCTATCTTTTTCTACTCACATCAATGCACGTTGAAAGATACCCTATCATTTGACTGTCTGGATTTTCCTACTCATGTTGACACACTCAAAATTACCCTATTGTGTGGCTATCTAGCATAACACAATTTGTTACCTGCATCAACATACTATCAGTGTTTTATCTCTGTCTCTTTCATCTGCTCGTCTATAGCTTTCATGTTGGATTTGACCTTGCAACAATTAAGATCTTTCCATAGGGGCAACCTCATGAGGACAAAAGAATCTCAAGTAAGTTGGATATATTTTCTCTACTTGAGCTCGCATCTTCATTTATGATATGCTTGCTAAAATGGAGGAAAAATATAGTGTCATAAATTTTCACCTAGTGTAATTTACCATTACATGATGCTCCTACCTTAGCTGAAAAACAAAATTCCATGTAAGTCTCCACATCCCTCCATCTAGTGTAAGTTCTTTTAATTTATAGAAGGTTAGTACACTGTGATACAAATTTAACAGATGAGACAGTTTTAAAATAACATCTATGCATTGTAGTTAGAAATGCTCTGATAGACATGTAAGAAATATGCAGACTTATAGACACTACACTTGAATTGTTTGAAAGAATGCCTCAAAGAAATTTCATGGCATGGGATGCAATGATTGCAAGATTTGTAGAAAAAATATATGATGAAAAGTCTCTAGAAACTTCCAATCAAGTGCAGATGGCATGAAAATGCCAGTCTCATCATAGGTTGCGCATAAAGTGGGTTTGTTGAAAAGGGTTTAGAAGCCTTCAAGCAAATGTAACTAGAAGATGTGAGGAACATAACTCCACCCATCCCCCCATGCTAAAATGGGAGCTTCTGGCTAATAACAACCTAACGGGGACCATTCCCTCTTTATTCTCTCGGCTTTTCTTCCCAAACAATTTTTTTGAGATATTAATGTTTGGAGGATATATTAATATATTGAGGCATAGGAATTATTGACATCTTCTTGGATTTCTCTTTTGGACCTCCACCGCCATAGCAATGGGTTCATCTTTGCCCGTAGTTGGGTGAGTGTACTCACTAGTCCCAATTAGGTTCTTAATCTGCACCTCCATTTCACGTACCTGAATCACCAATGTCACAGTTTGGATGATTTTTATGACTCAGTTTTCTCTCCATAGAAATTACAAGTTGTTTGCATGTAAACATGCCAAGATGGAGTTGTTTGGGTCTCAACATAATTACCTGAGTTGTATTTTGGATGTTTCTCCTTGTACGCTCCTCATTTACAAAATATTCACACTTTTACATCACTTACAATATATGAATCAAATTTATAATTACAGTTACTCTTAGTTCCACTTTTTCTCCAACATTATCGTATATTTCTCCTTGTACAATCCTCATTTACAAAATATTCACAATTTTAAACATAATATAACCAATATACATCTCTAGCTTATAATAACTTACAAATACTTTCCTATTGGCATAACCCTTGCACCTCCTCCGGGTGCAAGTGTTAGTCTAGTGATAGTGATCCTCGTTATATTTCATGACATAAAAATGTTACTATTTGATTTGTAATCCTTATGGGGGCTAAAATTTCCTTTTGATTGTTGATCTCAATAGAAATCAATGGTCTTGAAGAAAATCTGGGTCCCACTAGAATTAAAAAAATATTGATACATTTATCTCACAACGATGAGGATTATTAGATTATATTTTAAATAATTGATAGAAACTAAATACTATAGAGTCTATCCCTTAAATCCATCAAAGATTTCCACATTTAGTCCAATAATTTTCTATAAGAATTTTATTTCAAAAAAATAAGAATTATTCACCATGGTGATTAATGAATTTCTTGTTATCCTTTGAGATTCGTCAATATTTTCTACAAAAAAATTGTGATTCAAAATAATCACCAATAAGAATAATTTTTTTTAAAAAATTGAGAGATTCACCAATAAAAATTTTTTTCTTTTATGAAAATGAAAGATTTTCTAAGATTTTCTATATTTCTTTGGAGGGGGATTTCTTAAAGTTATCCCTGCAAATTGTTCCCTCGTCAACCCCAACCAACCCTGATGAACCCTGGGTAACACATTCCCTTCATCAGCATAAAAAACTAATCAATCGACCAATCAAACCGTTTCTGGTTTTCAGCCCAGCCAATTCTATGGCGGATAGCTTGAGGACTTCACGGGGAGGGCCCAACTATACCTTCCAGCCCTATGGTAGCATTGTTTAGTACCATCATGTTGTGATGTCAATGGTTTAGATCAATGTTACATATTCTCATGAGTGGGGGTGGGTGGGTAAGGAGAGCAGTCAGTCTGAAGTATCATGGTTTATCATCCAAGGAAGTAACACATAGTAAACATCCTATGGCATAACCTTTTCCTCTATATGGGTGTTTGGGCTGTTCTCACTACACCTTTATTGATTGTCTTTGGCAAACTTGTTCTTTTACTAAAATTAAATCTATGGTTATTGCGGGAGAGTATGTATATTTTTGAGAGGTAGATTAAATGTGATGAGTTAGATTAGTCTGGGAAAGGGTGGGTGGGAGGCTATACGTGATTCCCACCCTACTTGGAATCTTTAGTCGGTTTATTAATTGAGATAAATTAGTTTTTCCCAGATGCCCTAACTTTTCCCTTTTTTTGAGTTTCATTTTTACTTCATTTGTTCTTCTTGGACACTATCTCAACTCCTTCATGATTTTTCCATACATCTTGATAGCTTCTTTAGCATCTTCACAACCTACTCTTGAGTTTTGGACAACTTCTACACTATATATTGACACTCATAATAATACAGTTTTATCGTCTCCATCACTTTTTCATCATTCCATTGGGTTGTTGCTTCGTGGTTTTGAAGGGAAGTTTCTCACATTATTTCATCTTACTTTTTGATAACATATCATAGTTTTTTCATAATTGTCTTTCAATATTGTTATTTCTATCATTTTATCTATTATCTTTTTGGTTATTATCACTGGATATATCATCTAGTTCTCTAGGTATTGTGGAGGTCAAAACACCAAAGCAAGGACTTGACTGATTCAAGTCTCAAAATAGCCCCCAACATTTTTATTGTTTCCATGTGTGCAAGTTTCGTAGGAGAAGGAGGTGAAGTGGCTCATTGGCTTCGTCAACCCGCCTTCGATTGTAAGAGTGTCCTTTTCCATCACCCTTTATTTCCATCATTTTCATAGTATAATTGTATTCCCTGCTTTTTGTTATAGAAATTATTGTATTTCCTATTAGTTAATTTAGTGTCTCAATTCTCTATTTTGTCCTCCATACTTTGTCTATATAGGATGAAAGTACATTGTGTAGACAATCTACATCCACGTTGTCATCCTCGACTCATGGGAGTGTCTAAGGCAGTGATCTTATGCAGCCTGATAGTTGATCCTAACAGTTAGCTCTTTTATTTCTAATAGTTAAAACATTTTTATCTGATAATGTATTCTAGTTATTTCATTTCTTTTAATTGTGTGTACTATTTCATTAAATCCTTAAAACTTATCTTTATCTCTTGAGTTGTCTTGATCGCCCTATCTCAGGTCAAGATGCTAGTAGAAGAGATGTGACGCTAGCCATAGTTTGTCCCTTGAGAATTTATTCAGTCCCGAGGTCGTCAAATTTCCCCTCTCCACATATTGAGGCTAACTTTTGTACAGAGTTAGATTTAGGCAAAGTTGAAGGAAATACCATGGTTTTTAAAGATATTATCGTATAATTCAAATGACGTAGAATTTTTCTTCAATTTTTATTGAAGTTTGTATATCATCTCAAGATGCTACAAAAAAATAGGGTTGTATCATCAATTTTGAATGTTATTGTGATTTTATGATTTTTTATACTAGATTTTAGGTTGCAAATTAACAATCTTTTTGGATTTTTTTGTATTTTAGGAAATCTCCTATAAATAGATAATTGGGGTCTGTTTTTTACATTCTTATTTTTTAGGTCAAAAAATTGAAGAAAAATTAGTTCTAAGAGGACTACGATTTTTTCATAAATCTGTATTTTATGTCATGAATAATTTTTTTTGGATATTTCTTGTATTTATGAAAAGCTCTAAAAAAATTAGTAAGGGTTTGGTTTTTGTATTATTCTTGGGGAAAAAAATATTATGAAATGGTTGGATTTGGTTGACTATGTGAAAAATGTTCTAAAATTACAATTTTATGATGAAAATATCTTTTCTTTACATCTATTTTGCTGCATCAAATCATTAGTTTTTAATCGTTGCATTGACTTTATTATCATTTTTAATCCATTTCAGTCCAAGACCATCTTTCAAACTTCTAACACATTTATTTTATTGTCAAGTTTTCCCAACACAGTATCATAGACTAGTTGTAGTTGTACACTTTACTTTTGAAATGTCAATGGGATATTTTTTGTCATGTCTATATATGCTCTCCTCTTGTACCTTTTTACGATCCTAAGGATACAAATGTCACGTTCTATTTTATTTTATGTTCATTGTTATCCTAAGGAACCCTGTATGCTCTCCCCTTGTGCTTCATGTAATCTAGATGACCAAAAATATTAGTACTATTCCTTCTAGGTGACCTTACTAGGGATTTGACCATCCTAAGGGATCACCTTTACTTTTGCATGTTTTGATGGAGTGTAAAGAGACAAATGAATTGAAAGACGCCCCTCTTAGAAATGAAATATTGTCATTTTTTGGGTTAACCATTATCTTTTGTGTGAAGTAAAGCCACGAATACGCTCTTCTCCTTTCTAATATCTCACGTGTGTCCAAATTTTAGAACCCCTTCGTAGATTCTCCCTTTTATCTTTTCTTGTTTGCAAAATAAAGCCACATAGCCGCTCTTCACTATTCCAATATCTCCTCCTTTGTAATTTTTTAATAGTATCAATAAATAGTTGGTTTCCTCAAGAAACCTCCTCAAATTATGGTATTAATTAGTTAATGCATGGTTTAGCACACACCATCATATATATGGATTGTTGGTTGTGTCGGTGAGACTGGGCTCCGCTAAGGGGTGAGTGACAATAGGGTGGTCGAAACTTTACCCTTAAAGTAGTAGGAGGGGATCTTCGAGGTACTCTTACTCTTGGGCAGGGTGAGGATGATGGTCCATATCACTAGGTCATGACCATTCAATATAGCTCAATGGACGATCAAAATATTATTTTGATTCAAGGGTTCATGGTGCATTCAAGATAAATAAAATAAAACTTGGTTAATACACAAGATTAATTAATAAATTAATATTAGATACATAGATATAATTAATTTATACTTTACATACATATTTAACTTTAAACTCATAAAATAACAATGATAATTTATTACGGTTAGAAAAGATATAATTTCATAGATCAAATCACAAGTACATTCTTAATTTAATAGATGTGTATACATTAGAAAAGATAAATAGTAGAGATGACAAAGTGAATCTGTTTTATAGTGATGCAATATCCAAATTCTATTGAGATGACAAAATCCTTGAAAATCACTCGTAATTGATAAGTTTTACACATAATTACAGATACAAAATGAGATAGAAGTCTAAGAAAAAACTAACTTTAAAGAAACACACAAATCTAAACATGGTCCTTTACAATTTTAAATTAATAAAAAATTACATTATCAAAAAAATACATCAATAAAAATATATAAAAGTAATACCTAATAATAATGTAGACAAATATGAGAATATAAGGTATCCCAAACTTTTTATATTTTTAGTGTTGGTATTTTATAAAGTTTTCAACTCAACAACTTTCTTACAATTATTAAAGGAATAGTTTTAACCCACTGGGTTAGAGTTAATCTTCAAGAAAAGATTGAACTTAATTTTGGTAGCAAGGATTTACTAAATAAGTCTTCGTACGATAGTTGTGTGAACAAGTTGTTAGGCATGTTCTTTCATGTTACATGTGGCACATTAACATAAACGTACGTTCACTGATTTTCCTCCTTGGACTAGGCTGAGATTGTATTTCCTCATTGAATGACACATTCCCCTAAATTAACTTTACATATAGTTTTATAGATTCAAATCTCCAAACGATGTAGTTCAAATGGCCCTCTTGAATTCATATTCAAAGAGCCCTTCATAATGTTTTCTTTACAAGCCAACTTCACATTGATACCCATCCTTAGGTAATATTTCTTTCTCTTTCAACTTAACCTTTGTCCAATTTTTTCCATTTCTTTAACAACTATGTGTGCACTTTAAGTTTTTAAATAGTATATTACATTTTAATGATTGTTTTTAATATTTTTATTTGTGATTTAATTGTTTATAGCTATTATTCTAGATTCTAGGTAGTCAAAATAAACATCGTGATATTTGTCACGTACACAAGAATAAAAAAGTGGTCATTTAGAAACACCGCTTGATACTTACTTAAAGAAAAACCTCAATATATATCCACAATCCATAGTCAAAAGGTTCTTCAATAGATCAACTGTTTGAATCAGAGACCAGATCCAAGGGTCGAGAGAGATCAATAGCAATGAAAGGAACGGGTATTAACTACGCTTGGATTAAGCTTTGGGATGGACTTTCAACTTAATGAGCTTCACGTGCTACCGAAATGGCAGACTTCAAATTGATCCTCTGTAATAAATTCATAGTGTCATATTGTAGAACCAACTAAATTCGATTTGACATGCCATCTGTAGTGATGCTACGTACAATTGACTTTACAGACTTATGAGTGATATGTCGACGTTATATACGAACACAAGACTCTAGAGGATTCTCACTCACCAAACAATAGAAATCCAATCAATTGATCTCCTTTGACCATTCCACATACTAACTCTGCATTCGTGGTTCACTAAACTTTGGTAAATCTCAATCTAGAAACTTTGGGCTTACTTTAAGTCTAAACCTAAGCAAGTAAGTAGAAAGTAGCTGACTGATGATTCAGTATAGAACTTTCTTTGATTTGGGTTAGTGCTTGGTCTCTTCCGTCTAATGTTGGGAATCTCAAATGTGAGAGCTTTGGTTGAATTAGAGTTTAAGTGGGTCCTTCTTTGGAATTTATGAAATGGGCACGTTTCTTGATCATAATAGGAGCTTTGAATCAAATAGTTTAGAGAAGAGCACCAAGATCAAATGGATTGATAGGTAGAGCTTTCACAAAGAAATATCTTGAATGTTTAAAGAACTTTGTTCTAGAGACAATATAGATTTCGCCTATAATTGTATGCACATGACCTTGTAGATTTCATAGCCTCTAACTATATCCTATTTTACTTAGTAAATCAATTCAAGTTAAATTAGATTAGTCTCACCTAGTTAAATTAAGGTTGAATGAAAGTTTGAGTATCAAGTTATATGTAGTTTTTGTGATGTTGGGGATTTAATCACGCATTTCAATAAGATGGGATCTTGGATTATGAATCTATTGTATAATTTTGACTTATATGTATATCATGAGATTTTAGGGTTTATATAGAAGTTGTATATTGAATATAGATGTGTAATAGCTATTTAGTTAAATCAAGGTTGAATAAAAGTTTGAGTATCAAGTCACGTGTTATTTTTGTGATTTTGAGGATCTAATCACACATTTCAATAAGATGGGATCTTACAGTGTGAATGTATTGTATAATTTTGGCTTATATGTATATCATGAGGTTTTAGGGTTTATAGAGAAGTTGTATATCGAATGTAGATGTGTAATAACTATTTAGATTTATAACTTTCATTAAAAAGGTAAGATTTTGGAGAACATCAATATTTTGACATTGGCAAAAATGTATAAATATAAAGATTATTCAAGCCTTATGATTTTAAGGATCAGTTATAGACTTACAAAATGTGCAATGGTGCAAGAAAGACTACAAACTTCATAAAGGGTATTTTATGTCTACCTTCACATTTTCAACGTTTTCAACAATAAGCCTTCTTTGAAACCTCTTCAAAACCTTAATGTGAATCAGAACCCTTCAATAGGCTCCATTTAAAGAATTTAAAGATTGGTTATCAATAATGGGTTAAATGAAAAATTAAAGTAATATTGCCAATAAGAAAATGTGACAATAGGGTATAACCAATTGAACCCACAAAATAAAGATTAAAAAAAATAGGAAAAATGAGTGAGCTATGCTAGAAAAAATAATTTGGGACAATATTGGTAAATACTATTGACTATTCTAAATAATAAACATATTTATAGACCTATAATCCAGGTATTAAAATAATATATACACTTGAATGTATTAATGAAAATACAAAAAGATTCACCACAAGGAAAAAAATTGACATTTTATTTAACATAACTTGGGTGTTTGTAAATTCATTATGTTAATACTATAAGGTCCAAGATTACTAAGAGGGGGGGTGAACCAATAATCTATCATATTAGAACTTGTCTCAATTCATTCAACACATTAACAACATGCATCAACTTTAGACCTTATGCCACAATAAACAAAGAGACCAAACAAACATCCAAATCATGCAACAAAGTAACACCAGTATTTTTATCATGGAAACCCTTGGTCAGAGGGGAAAACCACGATGGGAATTAGTACCCACAAATATTTGCACTCTTCTGAAATGTGCCATGTTAAAAGCCTAGCCCTATTAGGAGCTTATTATGAGGCCCTGTTAGGAGTCACTCGATCAAGGGATTTACCTCTAGCTCTGTTAGGAGGTTTACCCTATTAGGAGTAACCTTGTTAAAGAATTTAAACCCTAATTAAAGAGTCACTTGGTTAAAGGATTTACTGATCAAGACCTGTAAGGATCTACCCGGTTAAGGGATTTTCTTGTAGAACCTATTAGAATTCAACAAGTACAATGATCTAGGTGTAGCACTCCTCCTCTGCTTGTTTAGATCCAATTAAGCACAATAGTTCTTCTTATTGCAGATAATCTTCACTCAACCGCACCTTTGCATGCATGATCTACACTTGCATAATGCATTGATTTACATATAAATACATTACATGTTCATTCTAGGGCATTAACCGCCTTACCAAACATATTACATTTGAATTACAATCATTCTTGCTCGATCCTTAAATCCTAAAACGTAATACCAGTCTAGAACATTCGATTACAAGTTGAGGTCAGCCAAAAGATTCATCGCACATCGATTTAAATCAAGAAAAGTCAAACCTTTATGACTTCTTCAACACACTTCCAAGACTTGATTAAATTTGATCACCTCGAGCAATGAAATTGAAAATTAGCATCACAAATTTGTTATGCCACGTCATCTTGACACCTGGATCATGAAAATATCCACTACAACTGATTGTATCACCACCGCACACCGATCTAACACCAACTGCTCAAACTTGTTTTAAACATTTTGCTATCAGGCATATAATGATCTTCTGTCAACTGAAACAATGCCTTGCGGTACTCCAATCCTGTAGCAATCATAGTATCAATAACATATCCTAGTCAAGATAATCATATCATGACCACAACACTTGAACCCATACTAATTTGATAGAAAAATCAAATCATTCACTGTTTGTCGCTACATGTTCTTATGTTTGCCATGTTTCCCTTCAATCGATCATAACCTACTCCATTGTTGTTACCAGCATACACGATCATACAAAATGCATCTAGAGACATCCCTAAGTCTCCAACAATGATCACACACTCCAATTCCTACTGCAACAAAGAATTCATCTTCTCAAATACTTTGCAACACATCGACGACACTAGCAACAAATACAACACCAAGGGGTGATACCACAATAGTGGGTTACACTTTTCAGGAGGAAGGAATTCGTCCCGAAAAGCGTGACCCACTAAAACAACTTTATTTGTTTCGATCGAAAATGCTAATTACTTTCGATCGAAATAGACTAACTTTCGATCGAAAGTACCTAAACTAGGTACTTTCGATCGAAAGTAACTAGGTTAGTTTAGCGGAATAAACCCGCTGAAACAGTCATTGTGACTGTTTCGGCTGGGGTGAAAGTAACAGTGGCTGCGGGCTTCCGTTTCATCAAACGTCAATACATCAGGTTTTTCACGTTTCTAATTTCCATATTTTATTGTTTTATAATAT
>MU223056.1:2951544-2973488 GCA_018584345.1 Thuja plicata | reverse complement strand
TCAACTTTGTATATTCGACTGTGTATATTAAGGACAAAACACGTCTCAGAGAGAGGAAGACAACACAGACGTTCCGATCTAATATCCCACCTTATCTCCACAATAATAGGAAGAAAGAAAGGCCACAAATATAAGTATTCCCCCATTTGAACAACCTCTAATGGATAATAATTTCCACTTGAAAGATGTTCAAGCTAATTTTAGTCGTCTACAAAAGTTCAAGTTTGAAATTAAATGACCAATTCAAGTCGCAGTTTCCTGTTGATCAACAATGGAGATTATAAAGTGGGTGGGCCATGGATATGATGTTGTTAAGCCAATTCCTTTAATGTTGTTGATAGGATTGATGGTGGTTTTGGTTGACATACTTGTAAATGTGAAGAGAAGATTTGGGGGCAAAATCCGATATGGTATGTTTGGATGACCCTTCCTTGGAGAAACTATGGAGTTCGTGAAATAGCAGAGAAACAAAGACTATTTTGTGTTTTTTCGACACGGGTACAAAAATAGGTGAAATCTTCACCACAAAAAGTAACTGCCTAAGAAAAGATAGGAATGGGTGGTGTGTTTGGGCAACGGTTATCCAGCCATATCATTTGATATGGGTGGATGCATGCCGCATCCATCCCACATTTTTGTTCGACCGTACTAGTGGATGTTAGTGTACAGGAATAGTACAATTAGAAATGTCATGCAGTTTTGAAAAGACTGTATAAAAAAAATTTTAATATCAATTTTTTAAAACTTAGATTAAATTTTTATGCTTTATAGCGAATGGAAATATGCTATTAGAAATTAGTTTTTTAGTTTTAAATTTATTTTTTATTATTTTTTACTATTTTGAAGGTGATATAAAATTTATAATTTTTATAATCAAAGTGATTCTTATTTATATTTACAATTATTATAGTATGATTTTAAAATATATATTATAAGAAAATTTTAATAATTTTAAGATATATATTATATTAAAAAATACATATAATAAAATAAGTTATAAACATAATCGCGTCACATAAAAATTTAATCTAAGTTTTAAAATTTTAAAATTGTTTTATAATTATTCTATCGAATGATTTTATTTTGTATGAATGCTAATATGAAAGAAATTATTATTTCAGTTTTATAAAATTATTTATTTTGATTTTCTAATTTTGAATCAAATTTATCTCCTGATTCTATTTTGACACATAACACTCAAATGATATTATTTATTATAAATATTTATTAATTATAAATGTTATATTCATTGTATTTTAGTTTCATATTAATTAATTAATAATTATAATAAATAGTGCATTTCAGAAGATGGCAAAAAGTATACTCACGTATACTTCCAAGTATAAAATATATTATTAATAGATTTTATATAATTTCATATTTAAATAATAGATTATATGTTCAATTTTTAAGTTTGTATTGTTATATATGTAATTTCAAAAGTAATTATGTTAATTAATAACTTACTACTATTATTTATTTTATGTTTTATTAAAATTTAATTAATAATATTAAAAATTTTAAATATTGTATGGATCTCAAAATAATTAATTTTATATTATAGTTTAAAATATAAATTGACATTACTAATATTTTCATATTAGTACAACAAATTAAGAAAAATTAAAAAAAAATAAACTTTCTATGTATAATAACTACTAAGAGATGTTAATAAAAGTTGTTTATATACTTTTTAATATTTAATGCCTCAGCTAGTTGCTTACGTGGCCAAACCATTACCGTTGACTGTCATTGTGATGCCACGTTTCCTTTTTCATAAAAGATCTCCGCTCGAAAAATGATTCAAATTTTTTCAAAATTTGGGAGAGCAAAAGGCGGAGATGTAGACGAAAAAATATGTTGCAATTGATGAAAAGAGCGATCGGTTCAGTTTACTGATATTTTTAAGGTTCAAGATTTGAAAAGAGAAAAACCAGGAATTTCACTGCACGTTTACAGGCTTCTTGCTTAAAAACATAACGTTTCAAAGATTTTACTGAGCTGGCATACGTCACGTGGCAATCTATGCGGGTTCCTGCTGTCCACATAGCCTGGCTTGCCAGTATAAACTCTCGTGTCGCCTTCACTATTCCTGCCAAAGAAACCAAATTCATATTCATTCATGTGTAACCTGCATGTAAGCGGCTTCTGCTAGCTGCATACGCAATTCTAGTTGAGGCACGTCAGGAGTTCGAATCCCCATCCGTCCTGTTCTAGGTTTTTTCCTTTCATTTTTCACGAACAAGGAAGAAATGATGCTGCTTGGTAGATTTGCCCTTGGGAGGGCCGAAGAGGCCACCACACTCTAAGAGCCGTCGTGGCCGAATTTCTTTCAACTCTTATTTTCGTCTTTGCAGGAGAAGGCGCTATTATGACTTTCGGTAACAAGATCTTAGCTTTTTCCCTCAGATCGTTTAGGCATATTATGAAGCATTTTCATTTTTTGTATTGTATTTTTTGAAAATTTCGGGTTTCATGATGAATTTTGGGGTTTCTTGGTAAAATGACTGGAGGTGCATGTACAACGCCGTCTGCTCTAGTTGCCATTGCGCTGGCGCACAACATAGCTCTGTTTGTGGCCGTTGCAATTGCCGCCAATATATCTCGCGGCCATGTCAACCTGGCTGTAACTTTTGGTGCTCTTGTTGGAGGAAATATAACCCTGCTTAGAGCATCTTTTTAATGTTTCGCACGACATGACTTTTAAAACTGCATCGTATTTGTTGTTTCCTAAACCACGGTCGACAAACCATTTTGTGGTAACTGAAAACCATTTTCCGGAAGCTGTTTCCAGGTGTGAGACAACTTCCGGTTGCTAGCAACCCCACAAGGAAAGCCTATCGGCTAATTAAATAAAATAAAATTAAGGAATAAATAAATAATAAATTTTATTATTAAACTATCTACATTAGTAATATAGTAATAGAAGAATATAGTATATATAATATAATATAATTATTAATGAATGAACATAATGATATAATCACTAAATAATAATAATAGTCAAAATATAAAAATATTAATAGATAAACAATAAATAATATAAATCTAATATATTAAAGAATATGTCAAATATTATATAATATATATAATAATAAATATTGTCATGATTATAATATAATATAGTATATAAATGATATCTTACAATATAATTTGAAATATAAATTAATTAAATATTTATAACACTGACATATATAATAATATATACCATTAAGAATATATATTATAATATACACCACATATTAAATATAAACTAAATATAATCATATGTAAACATATTGAATGGGTATGAACAATGACTAATATAAAGGGTCGCGACCATTGAGTCTGTTACAATACTCTATAAGTCGTGGAATTCATTCCTTATGAAAGAAAGACATAGGAATGGGGAACTCACATGGATCATGTAGTTAAATAAATACCAGGATTGTTGCTTCAAGTATTTTGGACAGTATAGACATTGTCTAAGTATGATGTCAGCAGTTATCATCAGACAAAACAAGGTTTTGGGCATTCGAATGCAACTTCATCTCCTTCTTTTCCAACTACAAGATCAACATTGATATGAAGGGATGACCAATCATACATGTGTGCTCTTTAATCACCCTTAGAAGACAAGTTGCAACTGTCATCGTAAGTTTGCATGTTCAATAAGATATGTCATCAACTACTCACGGGAGATCCATAAGGAGGACTAATTGATAACCACATCAAGCAAAGGTTTACGATGGTAACTGCATCATCAAGGAATATCCAAGTGAGGAAATGTAAGACGAGATGTGGATATATAATTTGTTCACTCCGCTAACACATAGTAATCAACGCTTTGAAAGTTAAATGAAGAAAAATGGTATGGTATGAGCATAGTAATATGGTCAAGGTCGTTGACAAGGAGAAATCAGAAACAATCCAAAACAATACTAAGGAACTGTAATTATTCATAAGGGACGTTAATGGTGAAAATGGCTATCATCCAGCCAACAATGATGAGTAATATTATCACCCAAAGGGGAAACGTTAATAATATTTATATGGTGAAATAAGGAGCAAACTCCATATCTATGATCATATTAAAAAGAAAGTCACGATCATTAGTCAAGATGTGATTATGTTTTGCAATTAAGAAAAGACACAGATTCAAACTATGACAGGATCGTCATCTTGGATGAAATAGGAATGATGAGAGGATGTGACTTCCTGAGGATCGTCATGTAAACTATTTGTCAAAGAGATGACATCTTACGAAATGAGATCAGTTCCAGATTTCTATCAGAGAAAATGAAGATTTCTATCAGTTCTAGAGTCCTGTTTTGTTTCTCAGTCGTCGTACATTAACATAGCTTCTTTCCTTAGTGACCAAACCCATTAATGTTGATGTGATTGAAAACCACTTTCCATCTTTGTAACTGAAAACTGGAATTTTAGTAGTTTTGAGCGTGAGATAGGTTTTGTTTGCATCCGTATGCAAGAGACCTCGCACTTAAAGCCTATCGGCTAATAATAAAAATTCAGATAAACAAATCATTATTTTCATTCTTCTAAATGTGAATGAGGTGTAAAATTATGCTAATTATTTGATCATTAAAGGAATGATGTTAAATAGAAGGCATCCTCCTAACGCGTACATGTTTTTGCTATTTTTTATTTTTTATTTTTTTAAATGTGAACTCAATACATCAAGAGTTTTAATACCAAGATCTTCATGGAACGAATTTAAGATGTTGTTGTCCAACAGAAAAACTACCTTATATGTTTCCTTTACAACATTTAAAAAATAGTATCATATGCATGTCTCGTATCCTAGAACCTATATAGAAAAAAAACATATAAAAAATCTAACATTTTTAAACTTCTTTAAACCAAGTTGCCCATGGCATTGGTCCATCAGACTGTTAAAAAACTATAATTTTTTTTGTAATTGGATATCACAATGCTACGCCTTATGGAATCACCACAACAAGTGGTATTGTTGCCTCTGGTTCCCCTTCAATAGGAATTGGTGTTACTACTTTTGTCTGCCCCCTCCTCTGTTCTTCAAGGTCTACCATAAAGTTGGCTAAGCCCACTTCAAAGGGGGTCCTTTCTGCAAAGCTTCTTGACCATGTACGATCGTGAGTAGTCTCCCATGTGAAGACTCTCACATGTCCATCCTATAAGAGTCTTTCAAAATTGTCTTTTGCAAGCCTTGTAGTAACAGTTACCTGCCAAAAAATGTCATCAACTATGAGCCTCCTGAGAGACTCAGTAAGCACTCTAGCACGACCATAAAAAGATCATTATTCCTACATTTCCAAATTATCCAAACAATTTCACTTGATAGAATAAACAAAAATAAACATGTTCACATCTACCTAAAATGTTATATATGACTCAAGAAATTACCCAAGTCCATCATTAGTAATGCATGTTATTTCGTCTAGTGTGCAATCATCTTACATACATATATATGTTTTCAATAATGAAATTAAATTATAAAAATATACTTTACTTTTCATCCCTTACATAATATATGCATGGAATATTAATTTTACTTTAAATAAAATGTACAAATTTTAAATTTTCAACCAAAGATACAAAGTAAATGAATTTATATAAATAATTTAAGTACACATTAGAAATGAATACAAAGCAATTAAGGTTGGTGGACTACTCATGATACCTTTTGGTTAGTCTAACATGCAAACTTGTCAAGACCTTCCAATTGTTGTAAAACTGATGTCAAGCCCAAGAATTTATTAAGCATCCCAATACTTGATTTTTCTAGGTTTTGAACACGTCAATTATTCACAATTATTGAATGTTTCTAATTATTAAAAACCATAATTTAAACATACTCAGTGAACTATTTATATGGTTTAGGGTAATTTATTTCTCTAATGTGTATGTGTGTCTAGTCATATAGTTATTGAATCTGGGTAATCCATTCTAGATGATATGGCCTCAGTTATATGCACTAAACAAGATGATATATAATTTATTTAATAAATCAATATTTAAAATTTTGAAATAGATATTTTATTAATTTAAGTATATATTTGTGTACATAAAATGTAGCATACATATATAGAAGGAACAAGTTTCTAGAAATAAGCAGATGAAATTGTATCCTTCTTTGTCATAGTCTTAAAGTGCACGTGCAATCAAGACCAAAATATAGTTAATTGCGCTTTTGAAAAAAATGAGGCACATACAATACTAGTGTTTATGTACTTTATATTTTAGAAGAACCAACATTATCTCCTCCATGCTTTCTTCAACTAATTTTTGTATCAATTTGAATAGCTTCGTTAGTTGATTTTTGAGAAAGTATGTTCAATCCTATTGTCAACATGATTGTCTACTAGTGAACGGGATTAGGAATAACTAGCACAAGGGGAAATACATTAAATGGAATAGGTCATTGTTAATATGTATTATTACACACATAGTCTATGTTGTGGAATGCTACCACCAACACCCTATAATGATTCCATGTCAAACTATTTAGATTTAAAATCCAATTGAAACTATAGTTATAGTTTTTTTTTTAAGTATAATAACATGTTGGAAATATATTGTAGACTAGGTGACTGAGAAGGGGGTGAATCGGGAACCAATAAAACTTCTTTACTTTTATCCTTTATTAGATTGTTTAATCTAATTGCATGCATGGAACAACAAATCAATAAACATTCATAACACTTGCTATAATATTTGGTGACCCATAAACCTTCCAAATAGAAAGTAAAAATGGGGTGGGGATGATACCCACAAGATTTAGAACTACAGTAATAAAGTTGGCCTGTTAAGGCTTACAATTGACCACTTCTAATGATCTGCCCTGTTAGGAGCAATAAGGACTGTTAGGTCCACCTTGTGAAAGGATTTATACAATACAGTTAAGTATGCACTCTATTAGGATATTTGTGAAGGATTGTTAGGTCCACCTTGTTAAAGGATTTGACTGATACACCTGTTAGGATGAACCAGCAAATGATCTGTTGTGCAACTCTGATTTGTTGAATAAGATCCTTAGATGTAGTACTGATCACCTGAATGTGATAGATGAGTCTTTTTTATTCCTTTATGATGTTGTAGCCTTCTAATCAATCTGCCTCTTCATATTCACATCTATATATGTATTCAATGTTGTTGTAATGATGATTTATATTTGGATAAATAAAGTGTACCACATATATACCTATCAAAATTAATTACCTCTATAAGTCAGCTACAATCATATCAAATAGTTTCAAACAATATTCACCAAGTCAGCTCAATGCTGATACTCGGGTCCAGTAATCCACTCGGGTGATATACTGACACTTGGGAGATACTGTGAACTTGGAAACTCTGGCACTCGGTTGACATTGGGTGCTCGGTCCACATTGATCACTCAGAGATGGTATGAAACTTTGTTAACATTGGTGACTCGGCAGACACTGCTTGGAACTAACTGCTCGGTTGACACTGCAACTTGGTAGATACTGTCAACTCGGTTGACACTCTAACTGCTTAGCTCGATTAACACTTCAAGCTGCTGGCTCGATTAGCACTGTAACCATATGAATGACTAAGTTTTTTGGCACTAATTGATAATGTGTCTTTCCATAAGGTCTACAATCTCCCCCTCTGGCATTAGTGACAAAAACACTTAGCATACCAAAAAATCTAATCAAACAAACTGATAAGTCAAAACTCCCCCTTTCCATGTGCTTGGGTTCTAGCTCGGTTTTGACTACTGCTCTGCAACTCGGTTGCAACTGATTCTGTTTTTTGTTTTGCAAAACTATTTTTGTAACTCTTCTATATATATCTTACTCTTCTTTGTACATATATTTCCTCATATATATACCCTCTGATATACTCTATATTTCCCCTTTGTATATATATTATATCTTTCCCCCTTGCTTTTGACACAAATGCCAAAAGTGTATATCTGTAAGGTAATACCAAAATGTGAAAGTAAATCACTATGTACATTAAAAATTTGAGACAATGCCTTGCCCCAGTTGTCTTGCAACACCTTCAGGGTGTGCAACTCAATCTAAATTTCTGCAAACAACTCCATCATATGCTCAACAACTGAAAATTGTTATCATGGATGAGTGTCTTTGCGTGCGCAATATGTTTTTGCATGACATCCATATGAGGAATGAGTTGGATTTGTATTGTTGATAGGGATTCCCTTGTTCTTCCTTCTTCCCTCAATAGCTCTGCTTGCAGATCAGTCAGATGCCTGATCTTAACATAATTTGCTGAACTTGAACTAGGATCAAGTGCCAACTGGCTTGCACTTGCCTGCAACATTCTCTAAAACCTTATTATCAAATTTTATCTCTGCCTTTTGCAGAAATTTCTCCTAACCACTTAGATATTTGTTAAACTTGTGAACTATGTCAACAATTTGGTCCATTATGAAGTCTTTCTCATTGACCTCAATATCTAGTGCATCTAGGAATATACCTTTGATTTCCTCTAGCACTATGTTCCTTCTCTTCTTAGCTTGGAGCTTCTATTTTTTTTCTCTTTTCTTCCATAGCTCCCCAAGGATGTCCATCTTCTCGGCTGTCAGGCTAGAAAGATCCCAATTAGGAATCACAATGTCTTCCTTAAGGTCAACTTCATCAGTAATTGTTTCCTTTTATTTACCCTTGACCTTGGGATTAGGTGAAGGAATGATTTACTTACCTTCTTCATCATCATCCTTATCCTCAGTGTTCAGTTGAATCAAGTCTTCAACTGTCATTGTACTAACTGTTGAAATGTTAACAGTGTCCTATTGTGACTCGGTCTGGCTTGGCCCAGTAGTAGGTAGAGCCTGATGCTCAGTTCCTACTAAACCTAATGTAGACTCTGTTGTCTTTTCCTTTCTCGGAGATAATATAATCTGACTAGGTGATTGGGGAAAGGATGCCATCACTGCCACTTATTTGCTCTACATCAGATTCCTCAATGGTCTATACCTTAGGTAGTTCTTCATCTTTAACTTGTACATAAGGGTCTGTACTCGATTCCTTTGTCTGATCATCTTCCTTGTCTCCCTTGATATCAAAAATGGACTTCCACAACCTAGTTGCGGTCTGCACAACATCCTCTATTTTATTGCCCAAAATTTGAAAATTTCTAAACCTTGGAGTATGTCTACTCTTATCCTTAGACATAGCATATTTGACATCCTTATCATTCAATGTAGGCATGACATGCTTCAAGTTTTTTTTTTCTGATGTCCCTTTCAGTCTGGACTGCATTGTTCTAGTGAATGGTGATTGCCTTTAGAAGGTCTTTAGTCACATGGATTTTCAAATCAGATGGATCATACTTCCATATTGTCATCTTCTCTACTAATGCATCCTCAACCAATTTTTTCTCATCCTTGGTTCTGGAAGCATACCTAAGCAATCTGAGACTTGACATACCACTACCTTCCTTAAATTGTTCAACCTTTTTCTCAAAGGTAAATGGTGGCTTCTTGAATGTAATTGTTTCTTCCTCATCATCTTCTTCTTGCAACTTCAGTTTTCTTCTAGATTTCCTAGGTTTGTTTGCAGTGAAGGAAGGGGTAGAAATATTTGGTGTTTTCTTGGGGGTTGGCCTCTTCTTTTTAGGAGACTCTTCTTCTACCTCTTCCTCTTCTTTCTCAGGTTCTTCTCCTTATTCCTCTATGTCATCCCCTTTTCCTTTAGTGATCATAAGAGGAGAGTCTGATGACTTGCCATATTTCTTTTCAAATTTCCCAATTCTCTTTCTTCCTCTCTTCAAGATTTGGGGAATCTTGATTTTTAATGATATTATGCCCTTAGATTCTTCATAAGTACCAAAATATGCTTCTTTAGGATCAACAAGCTCATTGATAAGAGCCTCAATAATATCTCTAGTCTCATCAATGTTAACCTCATATTTAAGAGGTTTCACCCATGCAACCCTAGGTTTGACTGCTTGGATATGCACTCTGTCACAGTCAACTAGGAAGCATATTTCTTCCTTATAGTCTTCTACCAATTGTTTGGGAATTCTGAATCTGTTTTTCATTTTCTCTTAGAAACTTTCAAAGTAAGCATCCATGATGCTTACAAAATTGTCTCCCAATTCTGTTATAAACTCATTGATCTGATATACTATAGGCTTATCCTTCTTCCATACAACTGTGCCTTTTGAAGGGAAAAACTTTTGAACATAAAATAATAAGTAGACCAAGAGTGAACTAAACTTACATGGATTGGTCTTAGATGCCCGGATGTTCTCCATGTTTTTTCTCAGTTGGTTGAGCTGCAACTCGGCGAGGTGGAATGAGAGATTTGTTTTGACCACTTTGTATGCCAAGTCCACAGCCTCACATAGAACACTGTTTGGTCAGCTGGAATTATAAATCTTATGTGCAATTACATGAATTCCAAACTTTATCTCCATGTCAATGACTCCATTCAACTTCAAGCCTCTTCCATCCCACTCGGCAAGAGTCTTCTTAGCTATATCAGCTCGGGGTAGGGTTTTAGTCACCTTAATTTTATCGAGCATTGGGTACCTGTCACTTGGTGTACCATCATCTTGGTGATTTTCACAGGTTGCTCCAACCATAAATGCATGTTGTGAATATGGATCAGAATAAACCTAATCCATTTTATCTGGAAATTCTTTGGCATATGCAAGATATGGATTAAACCCTTGACTTCGAGGTGCTTGTGTTTCGGCTTCAGGTTTTTATCCACACATAGTGCCTCATACACTTGATTCAGCTCAAATGTACCTAGCTATTGAATGGTACAATGATAGAAAGTTTGAATGTCGTGAATCAACAGTACCTTAGGAGGAATTTGGGAATGGGCTCCCATTGGATCTATCTCCTCTACGATCGCTGGATGAAGTTTGAAGTTTGGCACTTCGCAAACTGCATTCCTCACTAACATCTCAGATCCCTTTTTGATCTTACTATTAGATAAAGATGCCATAACGCTCGGTAGATCGATGAAACTTCGCTATAACTAAAACTTTCAAATTCACTCTGAAATTGCTAAAAGCCCTTAATCTCTCTGCAAATTGTAAAACTTGGTAGACAATAACCTTTTGATTTCACCTTTTATGAAAAATTTCACCTTTAATTTTTCATTAAATGCTTCGTACATAGTAGCTATCATAGCTCAATTATTTCTTTGAGGCTTACTCAGCATGAACTGATCAAGGAGAAACTCGGCAAAAACTAACTTCGCATCTTTGAAACCATACAACCCGACTTAACTCGGTTAAGCCTGAGTAGCTCGGTTATAACTGAGATCTTGACTCGGTTAGAACCATAATGTGTCCCACTGCATCAATATGCAGATTTGGACTTGCTAGCATATCTAGAACTAATGTATGATGGCTTGTATGCACAGTTCCAGTTATCTCCTTACATCTTTATTCAGAGATGGTGGTTCCACCCAACTCACCATTTTGGGTGACATTTGTTCCTTCATTTTTTGGTCTGAATTATTAGGAGACTTCCTTACCGACTGCTTACTCATCTGAGTTTTTATTTCAGAAAAAAAAATTTCCTTTCTCAAAACTAGTATCCACTTTTTATCTATTCATACAATTCTTGCTTAGATGACCAAGTTTTTTACACACATAACATCTCTTAGTAGGATTCTTTTTTTTGAGGTGATTCTTTGCACAATTTGCACCAATGTGCCCATACTCACCATAATGACAACATCTGTTCCATGTATTGTAATCCCAACCAAAAATTTCCTTAGCTAATTGTTCAGCAGGGTTCCACTTCTAAGTTCTGCACTCTGAAGATTTATGACCTTGTTTGTTACAATAGAAACATTTTCCTTCAAACTTAGGTTTCTCAGTGCATTCACTTTCCCTATGTCCATGTTTTTTGCAATTGTAGCACTTACCATTAAACTTTGACTTCCCATTGCTCCAACACTTATTTGATGTATGCCCTAACTTACCACAATGATTACATGTAGGTTTCTTGTTCTTTTGAGCTCCTTGCTGTGAGAATTCACCTTGTTCAGTATAACCTAATCGAGTCTTTCCATGATGTTTGAATTGAGTTTTCTTTGTCAACTAATTCATGCTTTCTTGTGAATTCATCATCCTCTCATTGGTTTTCTTTTCAGTGTTGAGATCATTTTGCAGTCTTTCATTTTCAGTTCTCAGATTGATAACTTCTTGATTTGCACTATTGAGTTGATTTATCATATCTTCTTGCTGAAGTGACAAATGATGGATTTTATTTTATTTTTCCTCTAATCTTGTACTTAGCAATATCTTATCTTTTTGTGCTGATTCTTTGTCATTTTCTACTTGGTTCTTTTGTTCCATGACTTCACATATTCTGACTGAATGAATTTCTTGTTCTCTCTTCAACTGTCTGACTTCTTCATGTAGAGTGAGATTATTTGCAAGTAGGTCTTCGATGGCTACATCAGCTTCTTCAAAACTTCTTTCTTTGTAAAAATATTCAATTCTTTCTTCTATGTAACCATTGTCATTTATTTGCATTGCTAATTCTTTTCTTCTTTTTAGGGAATGAGACAGTTGCTCCTTGAGTTTTCTGATTTGATCCATGGCCACTTGTAGATCTATCTTTTCATTTTCAATGGCTTTCTCCAGTCTATATATTTTCATTGCCTCTGATCTTTTCTCAAGCTATTAAACTCCTGATAAGAGAACCAATGCTCTAATACCAATTGTTGGAAATATATTGTAGGTTAGATGACTGAGAGGGGGAGTGAATCAGGAACCAATAAAACTTCTTTACTTTTATCCTTTATTAGATTGTCTAATCTAATTGCATGCATGGAACATAAAATAAATAAACATTCATAACACTTAACACAAGATTTGGTGACCTAGAAACCTTCCAAATAGAAAGTAAAACTGGGGTGGGGATGATACCCACAAGATTTAGAACTGCAGTAATAAAGTTGGCCTGTTAAGGCTTACAATTGACCACTTATGATGATATGCCATGTTAGGAGGAATAGGACTGCTAGGTCCACCTTGTGAAAGAATTTATACAATATAGTTAAGTATGCACTCTGTTAGGATATTTGTGAAGGACTGTTAGGTCCACCCTGTTAAAGGATTTGACTGATACTTCTGTTAGGATGAACTAGCAAATGATCTACTGTGCAACTCTGATTTGTTGAATAAGATCCTTTGATGTAGTACTGATCACCTGAATGTGATAGATGAGTATATGTGATTTGTTGAATATGCATATATGTTAGACGCTTTGTTTATCCAAATATCCAAATTAATTTCCTTTATAAGTTGGCTACAATCATATCAAATAGTTTCAAACAATATTCACCAAGTCGGCTCAATGTTGATACTCGGGTCCATTAATCCACTCGGGTGATATACTGACACTCGGGTGATATAGTGAACTCGGCAACTCTGGAACTCGGTTGACATTGGGTGCTCAGTCCACATTGATCACTCGGAGATGGTATGCAACTCGGTTAACACTGGTGACTCGGCAGACACTTCTCGGTTGACACTACAACTTGGTAGATATTGTCAACTTGGTTGACACTCTAACTTCTTAGCTCGGTTAACACTTCAAGCTGCTAGCTTAGTTAACACTGTAACCATATGAATGACTAAGTGGTTTGGCACTAATTGACAATACATCTTTCCATAAGGTCTACATAACACTATTTGCAATTCCCATAATTTAATGATCAAAGAACATCCACCACTACTCCAAAATATTGGTAGCAATATGAGAGTGTCTACACCATTTGTTGGTGTAATTAAATATTCACCTAATTACACTTTACTTAAACTTACTTAGGATAATGCATACATAGTAGTTTACATTTGAGGCACTTAGGAGTTTGCACACTTATTTTCAAATGATGTAGGAGAAATTCCACTTTAGGTGGTAATAGTTGATATCACATTCCACTTTATGTGTTGTCTCCACCTTTAATGCACTTATCACTTATCATCCCCCACATGTTGTACATACTCCATTGTACAATGGAGGATGATCCATCTTATCATGGTATCTTATTGTCTTCCCTATATAAGAAGGCATCTATACATTATCTATCTCAATAAATCCATTAGTTATGGTAGTGTAATATATTTGATTCATTAATGTATCATTGATGAGAATATAATTTATTCTTCTCCATCTTGTCTCTCTTGTCTTTGTGCTATTTATTGGCCTCTAGATCTTGCATTGTTGCTATTGGAAAATTCTTAGATGGTATCAGAGCTTGTGGAGCGCCATTGCGTAGCCTACTTGGAGAGATCTTGGTGCATTTAGAGAACATTGTATATTCATATTTGAGGACCAGCGATCTTTAGGAGTATATTATGCCAAACTGGAGCCCACCATTTCATGTGGGAGACTATTTCGGTAAATTTTGGCTATAAATTTATCCATATTGAACAAAAGTTGTTTTCGGGGCAACACAAATTTGCACAGGAAGGTCGTACGGCCTACTTACGTAACACAATATGATCGATAGAAAAAATATATTATTTCAATTATATCGCTTTTCAGAGAAAAAATAGCTTTTAGGTCTCCCGACGTCTAATGTTTGTCAAATTTTTGCACAAGGGTCAACTTTCTAATAGATCATACAAAAAGGCCAGAGTAAAAATGGTCTCAGATTACTTCACCTCATACCTTTGAGAGGCGTACCTACAGTTATAGAATAGGGCTTGATTGAATCCGTGTACATAAAAATAATTCCATAAGTCTAGAGAAAATCCATCAATCATGTCCGTGAAAATCCATTCCATAATTCTTTAATGAGTTGTCACTGTTAACATAATAGTAAGACTGCCCTCGATGAAAGCTCACATTTTAAAAAACTTAATGCTACTGCAGTGCCAACGAACATGTGTAAATCATCGCATGATTTATGGCTTGAAAGAGTTCAAAGAATTTCCAATATGTTCTCGTTATTTGTTTGTGGCACATTTTTTTTCGTTCATATTGGTTCACTTTCCATGGAGGATTTGTAACCACATCTAAAGGTTAACTTCAGTAAATTTAGTGACTCTTTAATGTAAATTGAAAGTAATCAGGTATGTGGATGTAACTGGTCATAAAAATATCTCTATGTTTGTGCAACAGTTTCCCCTTATGGTAGACATGTCATTATACGAACTAATTTTTAAAGGGTCATAATCTTTAATAATGGTGATATTTCATTATATGCAAATTACATATTCCTTATTTTTGTGGTGAGAAGTCACTGGAATTACCAGGTATGCTTACGGATTTTTTGTCTTTTTTTCTTAAGTTCTTTCTATTTTATTCAACATGCATTGTCATTTATTATTGTTATAAATTATGTTGTTGGAGAGCAACACATCATGCATATTTGAACTAATATCACTAGATTTAACCATGACATAGTAATCTTTTGTAGAAGTATATCTGTAACATTTTCTACAACAAGACATCTGAGCATACGCAACCTAGGTACTCCACCATATCTGAGTTCTAAGTAGTTTTCCTGAATGAGAATGAATTGATGTTGTGTCATAGTTATGTTTGCCTAATTTTATTATTCTGCATTATTAAAAAATAGTAACAAGGTTCTCTATTTTTTGGTTATGTATTGCATGAATATCTTTTTTTTTCTTTTGTATATTCAATGCTAAGTTCACTTACTATATAAATTGTAACCTATAGTAACAAATTTAAACATGAAAGTAATTCTTTAAAATAAAATGTCAAAATAGAAAGATTCAACTTATATTCTTTGTTTTAGTTTCAGTGCAAAATCAAAACAATAATTTAACATATTATGAATTAGATAGAATGCCCTTTCACTGTTTTTAGCACATGATCTGTCTTAGCATTTCGTGCGTACGATATAATATTACTCCTTTTCTATCTTTGTTTCTTTCCTATTATTTTAATTCCTAGGCTTTGATTGTAAAACCAGCTTCAAATAAATTTTTCATCCTCCACTTTTCAAGATTCAACTTATACTATGTATTGCATGAATATTTGTTGTTTTTCTTGATTGATTGATATTATGTATCGCATTTATATTAATTATTTTTGTGACATGGTTATGTTTGCATGATTTTATTATTCTGTATTATAAAAAAATAGTAACAGGGTTCTCTATTTTTTGGTTATGTATTGCATGAATATCTGTTATTTTTTTCTTATGTATATTGAATGGTAAGCTCATTTACTATATAAATTATAACCTATAATAACAAATTTAAACATGAAAATAATTCTTTAAAATAAAATGTCAAAATAGCAAGATTAAACTTATATTCTTTGTTTTAGTTTCAGCACAAAATCAAAACAATAATTTAACATATTATGAATTAGATGGAATGCCCTTTGACCATTTTTAGCACATGATTTGTCTCAGTATGGCGTGCATACGATATAATTTTAATCCTTTTCTATCTCTGTTTCTTTCCTATTATTTTAATTCCTAGGCTCTGATTGTAAAACCAGCTTCAAATAAATTTTCCATTTTCCACTTTTCAAGATTCAACATATATTATGTATTGCATGAATATATGTTGTTTTCCTTGATTGATTGATATTATGTATCACATTTATATTATGTATTCAACATATCATGAAATGCTAGGTAAATTATATTCGTTGGCTCTGATTGTTGAATCTTGAATCTTGATCGTGAAAAGTTGAGGATGGATGAGATGCCCGCTTCTATTTTATCTTCATAACATGGAAAAATTGAATGTTGGTCTATTGTTTCTATTTACATCAAAGAGATAGTCCCAGCAGATATAAAAAATAGTAAAAGGGTTCTCTATTTTGTGGTTATGTATTGCAAGAATATCTAATATTTTTATCTTATGTATGCTAAATGTTAAGTTCACTTACTATACAATTTGTAACCTATAATAACGATTATGGTTTCTACAGAAGATTATAGTTATATATTATTATTTATGTTTTTGTTTTATAGTTTACTATTACAAATATTTCTAATGTGTCAATGTTAACAATGTTCTTATTATATGTCAATAAAATCCTATATTTTTTTAAGCCATTTCTGTAATGGTAAAGATGGAATGAATTTATGTTTCTATACAAAGTTCTAACTATTGTAACTATATAACATCTCATAAATAGCATTGGCCAAAATTAACCAAAGATAACCATTCTCTTGGGATGCACTGTATAATCTAGGAATAAATTGAACTTTCTGATCATACTTTTGTTAAAGTATCTTTGCTCGGAAATTGTCAAATCCATTTTCATTTTTGCCAAATTGATAGTTAATATGTAAATTTTTCTCTACTTTTTTTTAAAGTACTGCAATAATAATATTAGATACTTTAACAAAAGTATCTTAAATTTAATCGTAAAATAGATACTTTAACGAAAGGATTGTAAATAAATCTTTGTGTTTTATAAATACATTATGTTTTGCTATATTGAATCCTATAAAACAGTTAGGAAGTAACAAGTTTCCCAGATTGATATTGAAATTATGTTTTTGGAAAATATAACATTTGATGAGTTGATTTTAGAATTTTCAAATGTAATATCATTTTTGAATCACATTTATTTTAAAATTATTTTTGAAAATTATCCAAATGTTTCAATAGAAAACTATATGGCTAGGTGTCTGTCAAAAATTCCACATGAAGTCCTTCCTACTGAGGATGTAAGGGCATACATACATGTGAAACTTGAAGAGTTTAATCACAATAAACTGATTAACATGTGGGTAAATGAGATCACTGGTGATGATTTCAATGTTAAACCTTAGTATTGTATTATGGTTGAGAAGAAGTTGAATGTATGAAATCATTTTCCAGTTTCTGCTTTGATGAGAAATGGGTACGGATGTCAATAAGTCATTTCATGCATGACACATTCCTCTAGTTAGATGAAGCTCATCTAATCACCAAAGATGTAATGAAGGTTGTAACTAGTTTGAATGACTCTGGCATTCTTCTGACACCAGAGATGGTTAAGAACAAGGAAGTGGAAAACCTAAATTAGGTCATTTTTTATGGGAGATCTCTGTAAATTCATACAATTAAAAATGTAGCCATAAAATATACATCCATGATTATTGAAAATAAAATTTACTGCTCTAACAGAGAAAACTCCTTCTCTGCTACAACAATTTACACGACATACGATATGGTGGTAAATGGGGTAGACTATGACTTATGTGATCTTATCAGAGAATAGTTTCTTGATAATTTAAATCAGTGCAAGAAAAGGAAGAAGAAATTCCCATCCAAGTTTGGAACCCTCACTCTGTGTCTATCATTTTACTTCATGAATGTGATGCTTGTTCAAGGTTTGGAGGTGTGGACTTCTGTACAATTAGTTTCTCATCAAATTGTTGAATGGATGAGAGAGCATGTTGATACTACTCCTTCAAGAAATTACATTTACTTCATTTTTCTTTACTTTAGTATAAGATGCACAACCGAGAAAGAATCTCTTAATATGCAATTATAAAATACCAGAATAATATTACCTTCTTAGTCACAACAGATAACATATCATGGATTTGTTGTACCAAGGACTAGGTGGATACTTGAATTAGGTTATGAAGTGACGGAAGAACATGTAGAACAACTTACAAAATTTATTTTATAGAGTCCGGTAGACACATCTTAGAAGAGGTATGGCATGACAGAAGAGAAATCTAAAGAACTTTGGGAAGAACATAACTCTAAGTAAATCAATAAGAAGTTTCAGAATACTTTAAAGGAAATCAAGGAAAAAGAAGGAATGGCAAAGGAAGAGCTAGATACACTCAGAAGAATCACTCGTAATATAAATGTGTGTAGTTCATTCAGAACCTCAGCAAAGCAGTAAATCCTCTAGTGGAAATGGAGATTCAGTCTGGCAAGAGGAAGAAAGGTCTTCCTGCACCCACTCCACTCAAAAAGGCCAAAGAAACAAAAGTTGTGAAGTTAAATCCTTTCCTAGTGGTATCCAAAGGACAATCTAACCCAAATAAGTACCAAATCAAAGTCTGAGAGAAGAAATCTAAGGTAATTTGTGATCCTTTAGACGTGGAAAGATCTAATTAAAATTCTAGAAGGAAGATTTAAACAAGTTGGTGATTTGTATAATCATGCCACTTCTAAGGGAAAATAAAATATAATACAAGTATTCATTCAATATTGTGTAAGATTAGATGGAAATATATATCATTTTAAGAAAGATATTCCAGATAGTCTTTGGGTCTCATTAAACTTAATTTGAGCAAATGCTAGACAAATAGATAAGGAAATTGTAAATAAGGCCATCTCTATTGTTTGTAAAATTATCAAGAAGTAAGATAGAGAAAGTTTTGAATAAATAAGTCAAACGGAGTTAAGGAAAAAGAAAAAGGAGCATGCCCTTGTGGAGAACAAAGGTGTAGCAAATAAAATAAAATAAGATATCATCGGTATGCTTACAAGCATGAAAAGTAAACTCGAGATGATATTTGGTAATGACTCCGGTCCATCATTTGTCACCCCCAAATGTACTCATAAAGAATTAGCTACATAAAATATTGAAAATATTGTGCCTAAATATTGAAAATATTGTGCCTAAATATTGAAAATGCTGTGCCTAAATATTTTGATGTAGAAGTATACGTACTTGATCATAATCCCCCCAAAATTAAACATACTCATTCTCCAGATAAAAACTCAGCTCAAATTTTTTGTGGAATCATCGATTGCAAAAGAACAACAAGTAAATAAACTAAAAGAAGAAAGGAGAAAGTTAAAACAAAAATGGAAAGAGCGGAGAGAAAGTTGAAAAAGGAAGAAGAGAAAAGTAAAGAGATGACAGTAGAGGAAACTAATACTGGTAAGCAGGAAGAAAACATGAAACATGAAAAAGATAAAGAATCGGAAGTAGGCCTAGATAAGAAAATGGAATAAATTTCTAGCAGCCCTACCAATACCTATTCTGGTGACATTTTGTAAAATTTACTTGTTGCACCACTTGTGTTCCAGCCCATCACTTCTTCCAGGCTAATCCTTGATTTTGACAAGAGTGATCTCTTTCATAAGTTTCAACTCGGTGAGTCTATTCAGGCCTCTACTAAAAAATGATATGTTCAAGGAGTTAGAAGAAAAAGATAATTTGATTGTCTAAACCATTGTTTCACTTCAAGGTATTATTCTAGAATGTAATATAGATCAGTCTAAGAGCAATAAAGAAAAATGTAGAGCTCTCATTAATGCTTTGAAGGATTACTCTACCTCTCTAGATGAAAAGGTCCATCAGGAAAAGGAGGCTGAAAAGAATAAGTTTCTACAAGACTTAAAAGCTCAATGCTCAAGCGCCTTCTTGCACCTTGAACAACTTATTAGCTAAGGACAAGACCTTCTACTCTTAGGCAATCACCTAGACATGTGTGCAAATAGTATTTCATTGATGAATCGTGCCCTCTCAAAGGCACAACAGGTTATTATCTTTAACCTCTGCTCCATTGAAGATGAATAATCTCTTCTTGCATCCATTCAAGTTCATTCACAACTTCTTACTAATGCAATTCAACAGTGGAATGATAACAAGCATAAGTGGGTCACCCACCCTCAGAACATAAAACAGTCTTATTCTGGAGCAGCATCTTAGAACTTTGTATTTTGATATTGTATATATCTTTTTGATATGTTTCCCCTTTTTCATTGATGTCAAATGAGGGAGAAACAAGAATAAAAAGAAAAAAAAATAGAGATATTCATCAAAGGGGGAATTTTGGTATTTTGGATTTTTTTCTTTTTTTTGTCATTAATGACAAAGGGGGAGATTGTTGATAATTTTCATTGATGTCATTGATCGGTCTGGTTTCTTATCTCATTTGTAGCCTTTGATCTGACATGATGTTATCGGCACAACTTTTGGTTATGCTAAGTGGTACCTCAAGTTTTGGTCCGGTCCTATTCAGAATAGCATGGGATATCTTTTTTATCTAGGATGACATCCTCGATATATTGTGTAGCATTCCTAAATGACTCTATCTTCAGTGTAAGCCAACTTTTGGGATGGTCTTATATATATATGAATCAACATCAACATGATACACACAATGACGTGATAATAAGGTGATATATGATACTTATTTGTTGATGTAAAAAAATATCTTGTGAACTGATAGCAGTAAAGTATAGTGACTATAAAGAACAATTTTCTACTTCAGCGAGAACTATATTCATGCATATGTAGATGAAATTATAAGATTTCAATTCTTTATTTTATATATATAAACTATAAGTCATCTCTCAACTATAATAGTTGGTATTTTAATTTTGGGTAGTGAGCCCCTCCGGCAGTGAGCCACCTTTATACACTGTAACTGGTTACTTAATACTTGAGAGATAAGTCTCTCTGTTATTTTTTCCATCTTGGGTTTCAACGCAAAAATCCTAGTGTTATATGGTGTCATGTTTTTCAGTTGTTTCCTTTTTGCAATGTTTAATTATGTTATGTGGACAGTTATTCAAAAGTTTTAATATTTTTAGAGGAATACTAATTCAACCCTCCCCTCTCAGTATTCTATGTGTTCAACAAATGGGTCCTAAGGGTTCATAAGTGGTCTTATGACCCCTTAATGTGTTATAGAACCCTTAATGGGTCCTAATGGGTCCTACGATACATGAATGGGTCCTAAGGGGCCATAAGAGGTCCTACTGTGTGCATAAATGTTGTCACACTTCTATGAATCATTCCATTCAAGGTTGCTCAAGAATGAGGCCTCAAATATCGATCCATAGCTCTCTAGTCATGGATGTGTAAAAATGTAAAATGAAGGCCCTCAGATTGACCTAGTTGTGTCTATTGCAAATACACCATGAAATGAGAGATTCAAATGCATAGAAAATGAGATCTACTCTATATGATTGCAATGCATAAAAGGAAATTAATCTAAATGATAACAATGCATATTAATCTATGAAAGGAAATGCAAATGCAAATCTAATCTATGGAAATAAACATGATTCTAATCTATATGAGAAGCCATGAA
>MU223056.1:2929045-2942390 GCA_018584345.1 Thuja plicata | reverse complement strand
TAAAAGAGAGATTAAATCTTTTAATTAGATAAAAATGATCAAACCTTCGGAAATATTGAAATAATTGAATAATTGAATTAATTACAATTTGATCAAGGAAATTGATTTGAATTGAAAATGTTTCAAAGCATTGATTCAGAAATTTGATAAAATGATAAAATAATAAATGGGGCCCAAAGTCTAGGCGACCATTTTAGGGTGCATACACCTACAACCCCTTAATGTATCCTAAGACCCCTTAGGACCTATTAATGTATCCTATAACCCCTTAGGACACATTAATACGTCTTACGACCCCTTAATGTATCTTAGGACCCATTAATGTGTCTTATCACCCATTATGTAACATAAGGGGTTAAAGGTGTCATAAAGGGTCCTAAGGGGTCCTAGGATACATTAATAGGTCCTAAGGGGTCATAAGTGATCTTAGGATACAATAATGGGTCCTAAGGGGTTGTATGTGTCATAAGGGGTCCAAAGGGGTCCTGGATACAATAATGGGCCCTAAGGGGTCGTGGGTCTCATAAGGGGTCCTAAGGGCTCTTATGATAAATAATGAGTCATAAGGGGTCCTAGGATACATAATGGGTGCTAAGGGGTCCTATAATACATTAATGGGCCCTAGAATACATTGATATATTCTAAGTGGTCCTAAGGGGTCCTGGGACATGTTAATGGGTCTTAAGGGTTCGTAGGTGTCATAAGGGGTCTTAAGGGGTCTTAAGGGGTCTTGGGGTCCTAGGATACATAATGGGTCCCGAGGGATGGTAATTAGGGATACAAGTACACATATACCTAATTTTAACTATATAGAACCTATAGCCTCTAGGATTTAAACTTTTTGTCTTAAGATCTAATGGATGGTTTAATGCACATTATATTCTACAACCTAGGGTTGATGGATAGAGTATGGTTGAGGGTAAAAAGTCTTGACTAGTGGTTTATACTTGACATGAAGAGGGTTGAGAGTTAGGGTTTCTATTATAGAGGTTATTTGATTATTTTGTGTATGATTGAAGTATATAGGATTTTTATTGTAGGTGTTAAATTTTTAGGGTTTCTCTTACAAGTTATTCATTTAGGGTATCTACTGTAAGTTATTCATTTAGGGTTTCTATTTTAAGTTATTTATTTAGGGTTTCTATTCTAAGTTATTCGTTTAAGGTTTGTCTTCTAGTTTTCTCATTCATTTTATTTTTTTATTTTATGTTGTTTGATCATAGTGTATGGGGTCTCTACATTTTCACCAAGAAAAACAATAAAAACCCAATAAATATTAAATATATATGTACAAAATACATGAAACTTTTGAATATAATATGAAACCTAATTTGGTTACATTTAAACAAAAAAAATAATTAAATTTCACATATACAATCATTTTTATAACTAAACAACAACAAAATTAATTGTAAAAAAAATAAAAGAATTAATGAAAATGAAAAAAAATGAAAAAAATGGCCTACCTAGAGTTGTTGGGGCCGAAAATAGAGCGGGGTCACTCTCTGAATTGAAGCAGAATTCCTAGAAAAGGACCCCCTCCCTGCTAAAAATAAAATTAAATACATTCACTGAATGGGGTCATGTATGGAACATGACCTCATTCCAAACGAGGTCGCATTCCGTAAATTTAAGTTTGGGGTCCCGTAGCACATGTGAACCTGATTCATATTTAGGCTCGGGACCTCGAACCATAATGCTACATTATTTTACTTTTGTGGGACCCCATTTTGTGGAGCTACTTTTCACGAAAGTGATTAAGTGTAAAAGTTTTCCCATAAGTGGACTCAACTTCTTGTACTTACCCTTGTGCATATTGCAAGAAAAATGGCCATGATGAGCATCATTGCCACACTAAGAAAATTTATGGGTTAAAAAATATTATCAAGAAGAACAACATCAATTTACCATTAGTCGACATTGAGGAGGATTCTTCTCCTTCCACTTCCTCACATTCAAAAGGTAAAGGGAAAGAATTTGTGGCTACAACAATTTCTTCACAGGAATGGATACTTGACTTGGATGTCACTCAACATGTGTTCTTCAGAGGAGAATTTTTCTTCATCAGAGCCATCTAAGGTACCTCACATCTTCATATTGATTATAATCAAGTGGAAGTTGAAGGAAAAGGTTTAGTTTACATGGATAATGGAAAATTCCAAGATGTCCTTTATGTTCCTAACTTGAGCACCAATCTTCTTTCAATATACCAAATCACTCACTATGGAGAATGAAAGAAAGTTGAGTTTCTACCTGATTTAGTTGTGGTAAAAGATCTTAATGATGATTCTTTGGTCGCAGTAGGAAAATCCAATCACAACACAAGGCTTTACTCATTCGCCCACATTGTGCTTAATTCTCCTTGTAATACCTTGCTTACTCACTCAAATTCAGAAAGAAAGTTATGATATGAGCAGTTTGGAAATCTCAATTACCACTATCTTTAGTAGCTTATCTCTAAACATATGGTCATAGGTCTACCTCCTATCATCTTTTCAGATGGTGTATGTTCAGGGTGATCTATGGGCAAGCATCCAGTAGATAAGTTTGACAAAGGAAAGTCATGGAGAGCTTCAAAAGGTCTTCAAGTAGTTCATAGTGATGTAGTGGGTCCCTTTATAGTGTCATCTTTTGGAAAGGCTTTCTATTTCCTCACTTTCATTGATAACTTCTCTTGTTTCATGTGGTTCTACTTTCTTGGAAACAAGTTAAGATTATTCATACAAACAATGGAAGGGAATATGTGAAGGGTAGACTTGGGGACTTTTTCACACTTGAGGAAATTGATCTTAAACACTTAGTTGCATACACTCCACAATAGAATGGTCTTACAGAGAGAAACAATAGAACCCTTCAGGAAATGGCTAGCTACATGATTCATGCTAAGTCTCCTGGTCCAACGTTTTGGGAAAAATCTATCAATTGTACCACACGCATTAAAAATCGAGTTCCCCATAAGGATTTCAATGGCATCACTCTTTCTGAGGCTTTTTGTGGTAGAAAACAAGTTGTGAGACACTTCCAAGTTTTTGGTTGTCCAGCATGGGCATGCATACCTCCACAGAAATGCAAGGCACTAGAACCTTAAAGTAAGCCTTCCATATTTGTTGGATACCCTGAAGGTGTTAAGGCATATAGATTTATGGATCTAGAGACACATGAGATATTTATTGAGAGGAGTGTTTACTTTGAGGAAAACTCTCCTAGATTGTACTCTACTCCTCCTTCCTCCATAGTAGAAAGTGATGTTAGTGACTTAGATGATGATTCTTCCTCAACCGCAACTCGTAGGCTTACACCTTCCCAGGGTCCACTTGCAGTTGAGGATACTCCTTCTTTGTAATCTTCTACTAGACCTTCTTGGTCTCAATGAACTCTTGATTCAATGGGTTCTCTTTTGGGGGATCCTTAAGACACTTGAAGGACAAGGTCACAACATCAACATCTTCCACATGATTACATTGCTACAGTGTCAACTCCTTATTATTCAATACAACTGGATACATCTTATCTTCCGCACATAGATTCATGGGATGAATACTTGTCAGACATTGCAAGTTTGTTTGTGGATTCCTACATTACAGAGTTTGGGGACATCATTAATGATATTCATCTTCACTTTGATGAAGATTATTCTTCTTCAATTGTTGCGAGGGAGCACTCTGACCCTCTTGTCTATTCCCCATATTATCATTCTTTAGAGTTTGGTATGATTGTGGATCCTTATGTACAAAACTTGGAGGAGGTCTCTTTATCTTCAAAGGAGACACTTGGGTCTTTGGATCATGTTCTGTATTCATCCTCATTAGAACCTGACTTGTCTTTTTCAGCAGTTTTGGAAGGGGTCACTTTCAGCATCAACATGAGGACACTTGAGTAACTTTTAGAGACTCCATACATCTTGAGGTTTCTTCTTATTTATTGGGGAGTCATCATCCATACACCTTTGGTTTTGTTTCTTCCTAAGGGGAGTAACGTTGTCCATTGTTCATAGAGAAACTTCTACATTCATCTTGGAGCATCTATCACTGGTGTACATTCTACATTGAGGGGGGGAGCTAATTAGTCTCTCTTCTTCTCTCTTAGGGGGGGACTTTTTCCTCACATATTTTTTCCTTCTCACACTTCTTGATAATTCTATTATGTATTCATTTCTCTTGGGGGGGAGTTTTGTCCCATTGGATTTTCTCCCTTTCTCCTCTTTATGAGAGATTGCATTGCATATTGTACATGGGTACCTAACATGGCCTAGTAGTTGGAACCCATCTTGCGTTGTGAGATTAATTCTACATTCTCCTAAGTTGCACTTAAGGGGGGATTTTGGTGTAATTAATTATTCACCTAATTACTCTATACTTAAGCTTACTTAGGATAATGCATACATAGTAGTTTTCATTTGAGACACTTAGGATTTCGCACACTTATTTGTACATGGTGTAGGAGAAATTCCACTTTAGGTGGTGATATTTGATATCGCATTCCAATTTATGTGTTGTCTCCACCTTTAGCTACTTATCATCCTCCACATGTTGCACATACTCCATTGCACAATGGAGGATGATCCACCTTTGGTGGACATGTGATTCCACCCTATGTGGGTGATAAGTTATCTCCTCCTTATCATGGTTTTGTATTGCCTTGACTATATAAGAAGACATCTCTAAATTATCTATCTCAATCAATCCATTAGTTTTGGTATTGTAATTCAGTTGATTTGTTATTGCATCATTGATGAGAATACATTTTTTTCTTGTTTGTCTTGTCTCTCTTGTCTTCCTGCTATTCATTGGCCTCTAGATCTTGGGTTGTTTCTATTGACAAATTCTTACATTAATAGAATTGTTTTTGGTTGGGGTGACGGGGAAGTTTGTAAAAGGATCAATAAGTTATCTAGGACTAGTGTTTATTAAGAATGCGTGAATCAAGAATATTTCGATATGATATATCATTAGAATAAAATTGACTCCTCTCCTTCCTCCATAAATAAAATCTATCTAGATCTATAGTATCAACCTTTCAAATAAAGGTTGGCATGGAAGAGGTAAACTATGCAAGATGAGGAAAACATGTGTTTAGTTGTGGGAAAAATATTATTTCCTTATAATTTAGTTATGTTTTCATTTATACTTGCACTTGTTGCATCAAGTGAATCAAGTAAAGGGTTTGGAGTGTTCAATTTAGAGGTAAGGAATGGTTTCGTAAATATCCTCTATAAAAATGTATATTCGCATGCAAATCAATAGGTATGAACACAATTTCAAACAAGATGAAGAAAAAATCAATTGGGTACATTGAAATGTTATATACATGATATTTACACATTTAGTGCAAATATAAATAAATAAATTTTACAATTTAAATTAATACCAATTTGGCATTTGATATAAAATTTAAAATATTTTTTTAATTGATTTAAAATAATATATTACATTTGAATTATAACAAGTATCGTATAAACATTAGTTGTTTATGAACTAGTACCTTATTTTTACTGAATTAACTCAAAATATGTCTTTGTTTATTAAAATAAGTGCATTTAATGTCTTTAAATAATGACATATAGCACCAAGTCATACCAAAGGTGTGTTTAATTTGCTCAAGGTAGAAAGGCAAAGGGGAGCTAGTTAACCAAATTTGGATTTTTAATTTTAAATTAGGGGATTATTTTTCTACTATTAAACCTCATCTTTGTGTCCGCAAATGTTGCTAGGACATAATAATACTTTGATCTAGGTGGCAAATGACCAAATGGGGGATGGTGCATAGGTAGGTGTGATAAACATATGAGTAAGACAAATGTATAAAGCAAGTATATAAATCAATAAGATACATTTAAATGTCTATGGGTGTATGTAGGTGTAAATGGAGAAACTAACTAGAGTAATAATCTCAACTTCATCCAATATAATATCATTTGTTATTACATGTGTGTATTACAACATTAAGTCTCAAAATAAATCCCAAAACTAAATAAAAATGTCATGGATACATAAATTTCACCATTACACTACTCCAATTGACTATTTAATCATACCAATGAAAATAAAACTAAAGCTAATTTAAAATTTTATATTGTTTTTTTTTTATCGGTAAAAGGCCTAAGCCAAAGATTTTTATTATTATCATAAAATTACAAAATTCTCCATTCACTGTGGGCACTGGTAGGAAAGAATGGATAAGAAAACCTACAGTCTTTCCCGGGACCACAGTCCAGATCAAATTGATACACAATGAATCTATAAGGGCATATACCCTTATATACATTTAAAGAAGTATAACAACATTATTTCGAAGAAAAGATTACATATTTATAAAGGGCATTCCCTTTGTTAAAATTTTTAAAGTCCCTTCCTTTTCTGCTTTTGAAATTATTCTTCCTGCTTATTTTTGGATTCCCTTCAATCTTTCCATCTTCACAATCCTGCAATTTCAACCATTTTGAAGACAAAAAACTAGAAATACTGCTTCTTGTTAGTATTTAAAATACTCATTTTAATTGAAAATTATTTCCTGTTTACTGAAGTGTCTATTGATCTTGGCCCTTTTTTATTTTCATTCCCTGCATATTACCAGCACTAAGGAAAGAAACTAAAACTTATAATATTATATTATGTTAGCCAAGTAGGACGATTTATAAATTACCAGTTGTCATTCAACATTATTGTTCAATTTTAATTTTTTGTTCTCAAGAAGTTATTACCAATCTGCTCATATTTACCATTAAAATTGAAACACATATAACAATCTATTAATGTTTAGAGCCTAGGTTCGATTCATAAATCCTTGTTACAAATTATCATTTTCATTCTCCACATTGAGATGTCTTGAGGGAAATGGGGGTTCAAGACAACAACTCAAATAGGAAGGTTTTCTAATTTTACCTCTCGATTTTTAATGTTCTGGACTAAGGAGAGTTTATATAATAATAGGAAGGTTTCAAGGCATTCAGAAAATAAGCTTAATATTTGGATTAACCATAGTAAATTCTTCCCCATCAACTCCCTTATTAGCTAAAACATCAGCCTCTTTGTTACCTTCTCGGTATATATGTTCAAATCTAGTTTCGTGTATCTTGTCTACAAGATCTAACACCTCTTCTAGTTTTGAGTTTAAAATCCAATTAGGTGTACATCTTTTTCTCAGAGCATTGAGAATTATCTACGAGTCCCCTTCTATAGTTAGCTTCTAAATCCCACTCTCAGTGCATAACTTAAGTCCTTCTTTGAGGGCTTCTAACTCGGCTTGATTGTTTGAGGAGATACCTAGGGGTTTGGCCCTTTTGATAACCCATTCTCCACCTTCATTCTGAATGATGCACCCCATACCAACTCTCCCTGGATTACCTCGTGAAGCACCATCAAAGTTCAATTTCATCTAGCCAATTGGTGGTGGGGTCTATTTGCAAGAGGCTCTTTCTAAATTATTCGACCTGGAATACAATAATGGTGGATTGATTAAATTTTTCCAATTCTTTCGCATATCTGCATCCCAATCAGAGAAGGAACCTTTAACTTTGAATGTGTTTCTTAGATGATTGTTGATAACTTCTATGGTACTTTCTTCTATTTTGTTGATCAAAGATTCTCTATTCATATTGGTATCTGTGAAAATCCATCTATTTCTTTCTTTCCAAATTTCCCATACCAAGATTGATGGGGCTATTCTCCATATCTTATTGTACACATTGGCTCCATTAAGGGCCCAACACTTTAAGAAGGTCCAAAGACTTTCATTTAGAGTCGTTGACCACTTTAGCTTGTTGCATAGCCATGTCCAGCAGTGATTAGTGAAAGGGCAGGTATATAATAGGTGCGAAACAGTTTCAGATGCCGCTTTGCATAAGGTACATCGTGAGGGACCTTCAAATCCTAACTTGGTGAATCTATCCAAAGTAAGGATTCTATTTTGTAATGCAGCCCATAAGAAAGTGCCATCCTTAATGTAGAGTCCCAGCTTAAACTAAGAGGGAGATCAGTTTTATCCCAATCTTGGGAGTCAATAATGGTTTTATAGCCTCTCTTAACACTATATTTACCATCTTTAGACATTCCCCAAATCAGCCTATCGTTCCTGATTTTTTGGTTTACTTTTCTTGTTTGTCTATTTCCAATGTCCCAAGTAAGATTATTTAAAATTAGTGTTCTATTTTGCATCATAAAATTCCATATTTTTGAGCCTTTGGGAGGATTAATAGTTCAAAAGAAGGATGAAGGTGTCGTGCAATTTAGATATTTGTGATATAGGATTTTGGCCAATTTGCTGTCATTTTCCTGGAATATTCTCCATACTAACTTTGCTCCTAGAGCTTTATTTTTCCAGCTCAATTTTTTAATACCTAGACCACCAAATTCTTTAGGTCTACATATTTGGTCCCATTTTATCATTGCCATTTTCATTTTGTCTTCAGTACCTTGCCAGAAAAAAAAATTTAGTTTTTGGTTTAATTGATTTCCAACACCCTTAGGCAAAGGAAGGCAAGACATATGGTAAGTGAGAATGGTTGATAGGACAGCTTTGATCATTGTAGCTCTACCCGCTTTATTTAAATATTTTCCTTTCCAGCTCTCCATTTTTGTTTCTAATTTGGTTGCTATATTGTTCCATGTTCTATTGTCTTTGACACTTTTTCCAAATGAATGACAAGGTATTTACACGAGAATTCCCCTTTGTTAAAACCCATTAGATTACAAATTTGTCTTTCTAAATCAGGCTGGGTGTTAAGAAAGAAGATCTAAGACTTCTCTGCATTCACATCCTGGCTAGAAGCTTTTGAGTATGTGCTGATAATGTTCTTGAATTGGAGATCCTCCACTCTTGATGATTCTCCTGGTAAAATGGTATCATCAGCAAATTGTTGATGTGTAACATTTTCTACCTCATCAGTCACTTTGACACCATGAATTTTCCTCTCTAACTGAGCTAATTTTATTGACCTACCAAAAGCCTCTGCCATAATGATGAAAAGGTAATGAGAGATAGGGTCTCCCTGCCTAATTCCTCTAGATATCTCAAAGAATCCTTCTGGAGACCCATTTATTAGTACAAAAAATTTTGGGGTGGATATGCAATTGAAGATTAAATTAACCCATTGATGTGAAAAACCAAAGGCTCTCAAATTTTTACATAAGAATATCCAGTCAACCTTGTCATAAGCTTTGTACATATCAAGCTTCATCAACATGTAGGGGTCTTTATTAATCTGGGCTGAATGTATTAGTTCCTATATTATGATTATGCCATCATATATTGACCTTTTTGGAACAAAACATGTTTGCTCTTCAGAGATCAATTTAGGAATTATCTTTTTAAGTCTATTTTCCATAGCTTTGGACAAAATATTGTATATGGTATTACATAATGCAATAGGTTTGTAGTCACCCGGGGACTCGGAGTTTATTTTCTTGGGTATCAATGCTAAAAAGGTATTATTTATTTTTGTTAATAGTGTTCCTGAATTCCTAGTTGCTTCAATTGCTTGTCATAATTCTTCCCTAATGATCTCCCAACATTTTTGAAAAAAGAAAGCCTGGAATCTATCTGGACCAGGTGATTTCTCAGGGTTCAATGAAAAAAGGGCCATTTTGACCTCTTCCAATGTCAATCTTTTATTGAGATTCTTGTTATCCTCATCTGTTAAAATACTAGGCATTGATCTTAGCAACTTTGTTTGTGCCTCAAGATCCAAAAATTCATAGTTATTGAGAATTTCAAAAAAGTAATTTACAAATGTTTCAGCGATTCTGCTAGGATTCTCTATTTCTACTCTTGTGACATCACAAACTTTGGAAATTCTATTTATGTTTCGCCTGTTTAATGTGCTTGTATGAAAAAATTTGGTGTTTTTATCTCCAGAATTTAACCAAGTCTCTCTCAATTTTTGCTTCCAATATATTTCTTATTTTGCTAAGATAGTTTCTTGTTTATTTAGCAGTTATTTTTCTTTATAATATTCTTCATCCTTCATTCTATACTCTATGATTTTATTGTTTAGTTTTTTAATTTCATCCTCATTCTCTAGTTTTTCCTTAAATATATTTTTAAAGCTTTCATTATTCCATTTGATTATTTTTTCTTTTAGTCTTTTTAATTTTGATACAAAGCAAAACATTCTAGATCCTTCAAAGGACTCTTCTTCCCACCACTGCTTAATATTCTCTAGAAAACTCTCATCCATAAACCACATGTTTTCACATTTAAAGGAGCATCTGATCAGTTTCTTTTGTTCCTGTATTGCTAATTGAATGGGGTAGTGATCTGAACCTGCAAATGGTAATATATTGGCTTTTATTGACATATTGATGGAACTGATATCACCTTTGATCAAAAACCTATCCAGTCTCTCTACTATATAGAAAAAACCCTTTCTTTTATTATTCCATGTGTACATTCCATTGGAGGTTAAGATGTCAAAGAACGAGTTCTTCATAAACCAATCCTTGAAATCTTTCATTGCTTGTGATTCTGTTTGTATGCCTCCAATTTTTTCTTTAATGTTTAATAGTGCATTAAAATCACCACCTAAAATATAAATTGATTGTGTGTCCAAATTCATATAATTATTAATTTTAGACCAAACAACTTTTTTATCTATTGTGGGCGTGGGACCATAAACATTTATAATGTTGAATTGGAGATCATTTCTAAAAATTTTAATTATGCCTGCCATCCAATTATTGCTAGCTGAATGCATCGTAAAATCCACCTTTCTTGGATCCCATATTACACCTAGACCACCTGAGGCTCCCATTGATTCTATAAATTCAGATTTCCAGAAACCCAGTTTCTTTTCGAACTTTTCAATTTCTTCTTTGTTTCGTTTTGTTTCCTGAATTAAGTTAATTTCTGATGCAAAGAGGGTTAGATTGCGCTTTAATGAGCGCTTCTTGTTAGGGGCATTTATGCCCCTAACATTCCACGAGGTGATCTTCATACTACGTTTGGAAGGCACTTCCCCTTCCCACTTTTTAAGATGTCACTGATTTTTATTTGGTTCTCAGCCAACCCAGTAGTTGTTCTTAGATTTGCAAGGCTCTTTCTCCCCCTTTTCTTATGTTTTTTTCTATAATTGGGTTTATCAATACCTTCCAAGTTCATAGAAATTCCAAGTTTATCTTGGTGGAGTTGAGCATTAGTTGTAGTAAAAGTAATCTCTGCATCAATCATTTCTAATTGCTTCCATTAGAATTTCACTTAATTTTTGTTTTTTAGTATCTTCATCCAGTCTGAATTTAGTTATATTAGAATTTTGATCCTTTCTACTACTATCTATTTCCTGATCTAGGTCCCATTTTTTTGGTACTTGTACGCCAAATTCTTCCCAGTTTTGGAGCCCCATTGTTGATTCATGCTCTGCTTCTTCTTTATTACTGAATGTTTCATTGAGAAGAATAGTGTTGACTTCCATTGGTATATTAATTTTATTTTTAATTTTATTGCTATCCTTTGATATTTCTTTATTTTGTTGTGGAGGAGTTAATGTAGAGTCTTCGAATAGTTTCCTACCATTAGCTAGAGTTTGCCAAAAATTGTGAAATTTATGCTTTCTGCAATGTGGGGTAATTAAGTTATGATCTGGCTCCATCGACTCAGTTGCAATTAATCTGGGATCTTCAAAGGAGAAGGGGGTATCAGCTAAGGGAGAAAAATTGGCCCCTGTTGTCGGACTTAATAACCAATCAAGTTTATTAACTTGTTGGTTGTCCATAAATCCTTGTTCATCCTGGGGGGGAGGGCTATGCAAATCTTTTAAACCCATCAAACTTTGAATTTCTTCTATTTTTTAGATGAGTCCTTTGAAAAGATTAAAGGAGTATTCAGAGTATTCCTCAAAGTCTCAGAGATTTGAGGGACGTTGAATGAAATAATACTTTGTTGGTTGTTCCCTTCAGATCTTTGTGTTTCCTTAGCTAGGAAAGGGGTCTGATCTCGTATATTACTTTTATTATTAGGAGCCATTTTTTCCTTTTGGTGTTTCTGAAAACCACTTTTCACTTTTAGATTTTCTTTTTCTTCATGATTATTGATTGTATGTAGTTCCTTAATTCCTGTCTGGATGTCCATAATCTCTTGGTTCCGTATTTGCTGAGCAGTATTCTGTTTCTCTATTTTCCTTACATCTTCTTCTAAGTCATTCTATGAATAGCTTCCCAGAGTACTAACTGTTCCCCAATATCATTATGCATCAAGCATAGATCATTAATAAGCTACCCGTAGTTTTCCAAATTTTCTTTTATATCATTAAGAGATAAATTGTGATTAATACAGAGATAACATTGTTGATGTAACATTGGTTTATCTAGGAGCATATCCCTTTTGAGACGGTTTTCCATAATATCAGTGGTAGTTCCCAACTGTTTGTCTCCTTTTGTTTTCCTTTTAGCTATATCCAGAGGGTTATCATTTATTGCTGGACTCAAAATTCCTGACAATAAGTGTAATTTGTCTTCTATGATTTCTCCATCCTCCTTATCCACTATTATGGGATGAAATTATCTAGAGGTCTTAAGAGGATTTGACCGAAAGGTTTCTTGTTGAACTCTTGTATTCTAATTTTCAATATAATTTTTAGCATTTTCAGATTTCATTATCTTTGAGAAAATTATATTTAAATCTATATTTTTGTTTGAAAATATATATGTTAATTTTTTTGAGTTATACTGTTAGAGTAGTCATAGCATAGCTAATAATTAAATCATTTAATTATTAGTCTATTTATTCTATGCTTAAGTTATACTTAGGCAGCGCTTTATTTCTCTAGGGTTTTCACCTTTAAGGTTTCGTGATTCCTTTTATAAGGATTCACTTCTTTGCATTTCATTAAGGAGATTGTAATGTTTTCAGTTTGTTGATAATATAGAAGTTTTATTCTTTTCAACATAGATTTCAACTCTCTGGCTTTTTGGCCGCCATAGTCTTCTGTCTTTGCTTTCAGTCTGTAACAGTCTTGCATGCAGGTGTTCTTGGGAAGATTTGTTGTTTATCAAATCCATCATGGTATCAGAGCTCTCTTTCTACTCACTGTTCGGTTTTTGTTGAAGCGTTCCAGACACAGAGGGTTTCAAAGGTTTTTCTAGCATCTTTCATTGATTCTGGGGGGTCTTTATTTTTTGAGGCACTTTAGACCAAAATCGACCTCACGGTTGCGTTCAGAAGGCCCAAAAACCCCATAATCCATATAAGGCACGTCTGATTTGGACACTGGAGCCTTAGGGAGGAATTTTTTGGCCTTCTAGGGCCGTACGGGCACGGTTTACGAGAAATTTTTTTTTAAAAAATCATTTTTTAATCAAAATTTGGCACTTTTTGGGCGCGCCACACCCGCGCTCCGCCTCTGGCTCTCGCGCCG
>MU223056.1:2907588-2920228 GCA_018584345.1 Thuja plicata | reverse complement strand
GGATGGAGATTTTGTTTAATATTTGGAAAGATAGAAATGCTGTTATTTTCTCTCATAGCTCTATTGATACGAATGTTGCTTTGTTTAACAAAGCTTGTATATGTAATAATGTTATGATGCAGATTCAAGTTCAAGCCAATAAAGTGGCTCTGGAAGTAGCTCACCTATAGGAGCTGCTCAATCATTGGGGCAATGCTCCCTGCACTGTTGCTCGGGTTCCTCCGGATGCCCTTTCTGTCGAGGGTACGCCTCCCAGAGGCTGCCGCCGCGGGCGCAGTTCTTCGGCGCGCCGCTCGCACACTCCTCGGTCCCAGGCTCCTCGTCACCACTCTCTGAGAGGTGGTGGGGACGGATGGCGGTGCCTCTCGGCTTCTCCGCCTCCTCGGCCTTCTGGGTGGGCGCCGGCTCTGGCACAGTCTACCCCTCCTGATGCTCCTGGTGCTCGCCGTGGTTTAGATTGGCCTCCTGCCACCTCTTCCAAGTATCCCCGCCTGGCTCTTGCTATCTCCTCGCCCAGGGTGGATGAAAAAGAAAAAGAAGATGCTGATGATGATGGTTGGTCACTTCCCGACCCTCCTGTCAATCCCACTAAGGCGTGGGGATCGGATGATAAAGATCCTCCACCTTCTGCTACTGCTCTTGCTGCCTAATGGCTTTATGTTTTTTTGATGAATAGTTTTCGTTTCCGGCTTTGCCGTGTGAACTTTGCGGGGTGATTTCTATATCCTCCGGCCCCTTTTTTGTGGATATGTAACTTTAATATTTTTAATAGAAAAGGCACTATTCATAAAAAAAAAAAGGTGTACTATTTTAGAATAAATACTCATTCTCATTCTCAAATATATATTCTTTATGAATAATTTTATATTTTTAGCAAAACTCCAATTCTAAACAAATATATTTTTTAAATAATCTGGAGATTTTTGTGCATCCCACCCGTGGTTAGCAATTGTGTGCAGGAATCCTATAGTCCATCGAAGATCACAAACATAGCTTGCAAGCACCTGTCATTGACTTAACCAATATGAAAAGTCGAACTTAAAACATTGCAGACCTAGACCAAATGCCTTTATCTAACGACATCACCCCTTTAGATTAAAACATATACCTATTTTTTAAAATAGATGGTTATTTATAACAGATATTTATTTATAGCAAAGCTCCTATTCTTAATTAAAAGATATGGGTCCGTTCCCAAAATTAAGAGGAAAAAAAAACCCGCGATTTTTTCAGTACACACCCTTTTTTTTACCCGCCAGCATCTTTTTATAGACAATATCATTTATGTTTTTCTTTTTTTGGCGCGCTCTCCGTGTCTTGGTTCCTCCAAACTGCTTGATTTTACAGATGTTATCTCAACATAAATAGAAAATTTTAGCGATTCCATCCCAATGAAAAATTTCCAGATAGATTTGTAACAAATTGACATGTTTTTTAGGAGCTCGGAGGATTGAAAAGTTGATTAACTACGTGTTTCTTCGTGAAGACTGATTTACTCCAGACCATCATGCTAGAAGGTCAAGATTATGATTTTATCGCTATAAATTTGTCCACTTATGAAAATAGAAGATTATAACTGACTGTGTTAAACTTGCCAATGTAATTCGTGCAAATAAATTCAACCCACAAGAAAAGAGAGAATGATTCCCTCACACAATAAGAACAGAAAACAGAATGAATGACTGAGGCTTCGATCATATTCTTCCATTTAGTCCATCAATACAGAGAGTAAAACAAAGCATATATATTGGCTGTATAGGTGATTTCCACACTATATAACCAGCTTTTCCATATCAGAAACTATTACAAGTACTTCAAACAACATAGAAGGGAACCCATTCATTCTGAAAGACATCTCACATATACTAAACATTCATCTGCATCAGGTGTTAATGGCTTGAAAAGTTTTCCAATTTTTTGTCAGTTCCAGCTTCCAAAATCATTTTCACTACTTCTTTCATGGAAGGGCGATTGTGTGGAAAATTGTTGGTGCATAGCAAGGCTATTCTCACTAGAAACAGCATGTGTTGCTCTGATCCCCATTGTATCCGGGTGTCCAGAATTTGTTGTAAACCCTTTCCTGCTCTGAGTTTTGCAGCCACCCATCTCACAATGTCCATTCCTTCTCCAAACTCTGTTGCAACTGGCTGTTTTCCAGTCAAAAGTTCCAACAGCACAATGCCAAAGCTATAAACATCACTCTTTTCGGTGACTCTATTAGCATACCCATATTCTGCAAGAATAAGAAGTTGGGTCAGCAAATCCATATAGGAAGATGGCATAGAAAACACTAAATGTCCATGGCTAATAAGAGATGTTACACAATGTGGATGTTCCTAAAGGGTAAAATCCTATTAATGATAAGGATGAAGTCAGTTTTAATATAATCCGCACTTTTTAGATCGAAGATTTCCACAGAAGTTTGGTTAGTTTTAAAATGTTCCATACTACATTCTGCTATGGATAGATGCATCAGTCAGACTGTTAAATGATCTCACAAACAAGCAAGGGCAAGAAAAACTACATATTGGGTATAATTTTTGCCACCTAACAGCAACATGTGGGAATAGAAATGGATCCTTTTTACAGTCGACGATACCAAGTGATCTGTTTCTGGGTCTACAGATAGCTTATAATAATATGGAACTATTCAGTACTTCTTACAGGAGACACCTAATTGTGCTACAAACAAGGTACACATATCTTACCCCTTACAAAATTTGAACTCGTGACATCTCTTTCAAGATTACAAGTTCTCCATCGCTAAGTGACTCAGATGTACATGAATTGTAGAATGTATAAAAAAATCACCTCTAGAATGCTTCAAAGTTCAAATCAATTAAAGAACTTGAGATTCTTAGTTCATAACTTTAAACATTAGAACGCAAGCCAAGAATATGCTTACCAGGGGCAATGTATCCAATAGAGCCTGGAACACTTGAAACTGTGTATCCTGCTGGCATTATTTTGTCAAGGATCTTTGCAATTCCAAAATCAGCAATACGTGGTACCATCTCATCATCTAGCAGGATATTGTTTGGCTTTATATCTCTGTGCACAATGGGTGGTACACAGTCATGATGCAAGTAAGACAAGCCTTGAGCAGTACCTAGTGCAATCTTGAACCGACTTGCATAATCAAGCATACAAGCTTTGCTCTGTTGCAGCAATTCACCTAAGCTTCCATTTGGCATGTATTCATAAACCAGTAAATTTGTTTCATCATTTGATAAATAGCACAACAATCTTAAAATGTTGCGGTGCCGAACTGAGCCCATTGTTTCTATCTCGGTTGTGAATCCATTATCGTGGTAGAAATCACCATCTCTCCTATGCAGCATCTTAACAGCTACAAACTCATTATTTTTTAGCATTGCCCTGTATACATGGCCTGCACCTCCATGACCAATCAAATTTTCTCTTTGCAAGCTGCCCAAAATTTCTTCTTTGCCGAAGTTCACATGTCCAAAAGGTACTATGTTCCAGTGAGAGTTTAAGGTCAATTTTTCTTTGCTCCAATCTTTATGTTGCATCATCTTCCTGATGATGATGGAAACAATAGAAACCATGACCAGACATACAGCCAAAACCAGAGAAAGAATCCATAGAAGCTCTCTGAGACCGCTTTCTGCCTTTGAACATTGTTTTGGCATTCGCTGTCCAGGAATACAGAGCCTAGGATTGGCCCTAAGACTATTTACAGAAACGGCACCATTTAGAGGAAAAGGAACAGGGCCAGATAGATCATTGGAAGACAGATCAAAGAGCATGAAAGAAAGAAGATCTAAATTGGAGAAGCTTGCTGGAATCATCCCTTTCAACAAATTATGAGAAAGGTTAAGACTGGCAAGTTGGTGAAGCCTCCCAAATGTATCTGGGATTTTTCCTGTAAGTTGATTACCAGCCAAATTCAATTCTGTCAAGTAGGCTAGAAAACCAAGTGAAGCAGGGATCTCTCCTACCATCTTATTTGCATCAAAATACACATGTTTCAAGTTTGAGCAGAATCCCAATTCTGAAGGAATCCATCCACTTATCTTATTCCCTGAAGCTAAAAAATTCTCTACAAGTAGAAGTTTTCCTATTTCCTTAGGCAGAGGCCCACTTAACTGATTATTGGAAACTATAAGATTCTGAAGCTTAATAGCTCTTCCAATATTAGGATGCAAAGTCCCATTGAAAAAATTATTTGAAATATCCAGGATGGTCAAATTGGGGAGTCCCCATAAGCCTTTTGGGACAGTACCAGACAAATGGTTATTTTGAACTCTGATCCTTTTGAGAGTTGTGCAGGAATGATAATCCTCTGGGAAGTTTCCTTGGAAGTTATTGTTGAACAAAATTATTTTTATCAATACCCCACCACTGCAGAGATATGGAGGCACCAAACCCCTCAACTGATTACTTGAGACATCAAAAATAACAAGCTTACTTTTGCTCCCTAGGTGCCAAGTTAAGTTTCCAGTCAACTGATTCTTGAAAAGAGAAATATCATATAAATGATCAAGGTCAGCAAGGCCTGGTGGAATGGTACCTGTCAAGCTATTGTTCCAGAGATGTAGGAGAACCAAGTTTTTCAATAATGTGATCTCCTCTGGAATTGGGCCTGTGAGATAGTTAGTATCCAAATCAAGATCGGTTAGAGAACTGAGGTTCCCAATTTCAGCAGGGATATTCCCACTTAACTGATTGCTATACAACTCCAACATTTCTAATTTGGGAAGGTGCATTAGCTCCTTTGGAATACTGCCAGACAAATCGTTATATGATAGTTCTAGGTATCTCAACTCTCTCAAATTTTCAAGCCAAGTTGGGATGGGTCCATATAAAGAGCATCTTGCACAGCTAAACATTTGCAATCTAGTCAAGTTAGTCAGGCTTGGGGGCAGATAGGGAGAACTGAAGGAATTCCATGAAAGAAACAGGGTTGTCAACTCAGAAAGATTAGCAAGAAAGGAAGGAAATGGACCACTAAACTGGCAATCTGAAACATTGAGGTACTGAAGCTTAGGAAGTCTTCCAATACTCTCCGGAATGGATCCTGAAAGTCCATTCATTGAAATATCCAAATGGGTTAAACTGCGAAAATCTGAAATAGCTTCAGGGAGAGGACCCAAAAAAATATTGAAGCTCAAGTCCAACTTGACCAATTTTGTGCAGTTAGACAGCCATCCTGGAAATGCCCCCCCAAATCTGTTTCCAGCAACTTCTATATTTGTAAGATTTGGAAGTTGGCAGATTACAGGCGACAGGAACCCTGAGAGTCCCTTGTGACTCAAATCAATGCCTCTGATAGCTGAATTCGTCAAGGAGTCACATATTATGCCTGTCCAATTACAGGGAGGTTTAGAACTTTGCCAGTCATGCAGAATGCTATTGCTATCCCTGAGGCCTTCCTTGAAACTCATCAGTATCTCCACTGGAGACTGCTCTGCTACAACTAAGACAACGACTGATAAACTCAGCAACAACATGATATTCATGTAAGCTTTGGGCCAGTATGATGCTTCAGACATGTTTGTCTGCACTCTGCTATTCATGCTGAATCTTCTCTTTCAAGACACAAACAAACAACTCTATGCTACCCACACCATTATAAACGAATTGAACATAGATTTATAAAGAAAATTTTGTCTTAATCTATTCAATTAATTTATATGAGGACTAAAGAGTTAATCAACTCAAAAGAAATAGATTAGATGAATTCTTCTAAAACTATTTCTCATGACCTCTGAGTCAACAAGATTGACTCGTATTTAACAAACTGAAATTGACTCAAAAGCAATGGAGATGAATCCTAAAGAAATGAGATTGACTGGATGACAAGGGCTATAAATCCTAATAATACAATTCATAACTGAAGAAGTTAGGTTGTCATATTAGGAATATACCCAAGTTCTTTTCTTATTCAAAATTCAATGCCAATCACCTGTCTGAATCAGTTGTCACAACATGAGGAATTTGAGTAGTTGTGCAAATCAATAGGGACATCCTCCCTGAGTTCTATACCAGGCTCTGTATTACAGAATGTTCTTGAGAGTGATGATTAATGGGAGGAACACATTAAAATAACAGTTTTGTGTGTAGGCCTGTGAATCCTATTGATTTGCGTGCTGCTTAATTGCACACCTCACAAATGATGTGAAATGCTTTCTACTAGCAAATGCACTACATTAAAATATATGTATATAGGTACACAAAATGCCCATGATGTAGATCAAGCAAGCATTTTTGGATTTCTGGATGTAATAAAAGAGAGGCGGGAAAAAACAAAAGAAAAAACTTATTTTTGAACACAATTTTCCACGTACGCTTCAGCAGTCAAAACCATTTCAAAAAGAAAATGGTCTTTTCAATGAAGTACTAATCATTTTGTTCAAGAAATACCCTCGTCCACATCTTATCAGGAGAAACATTTCACATCGCACGATCGATTATTTAACAGCATCTTTTAATATTCTGTTAATTTATTTTTTAAAAATCATAGTGCAGTGGACTATCCTGCTCAGATCAAAGATACTCATCATTAGAACCATTTCCTCTAATGACAGTACTGGGAGAGTATAATTAGTTTATTCCAGCAGCCTTGTGCAATAGGATCACATAGTGCAGCGAAGTGTATAGCTACCATTGGATCTCAATTGTCATACATAAAAGTTAAAACTTATCCTCCACACAAAACCTCCTTTATGCTTGTCCTAGTAAGCATTTCAAACATAGCATTTAAGATAATAAAGAAAACATTTTTTAAAGGGAAATGTTCAAATTTCAATTATTAGAGTTGTATTTATCTATTTAACAATTTCAAATAGTAATAAATTATTTTTAATTTAATTAAATAATAACATGTAAGGGTTGAGGTTGTAGAATAAATTAAAATGAAAAGGGGAATAGAAGACGTAGAAGGTTCACAAGACAACAAGAAGATATGTCAAAGTAATCAAATCACATTATGAAAATCATTTTTTTTAACGATAATTAGAAATGTTCAAAAAAATATGGTAGTGATTGAATAATCACATAGGTTTTCATTGGATCATGGAAGTGCTTGTAGGTCACATAAGTATCTGAAGAATCATGGAAGAGCCTAAAGATTCTTAGAAGTGCATATAGAATTGTAAAAATGAACAAAGAATCATGGTTTGTCTAGAACAACATAGTTAGTGTCTCGTACATGAGCAATTACATCCTTTCCAATTATTGGCATAGAAACCTAAAGCTTATCAACATATTTCTTAGCTTCTACAACACTAATCAAGTTTGAAAAGTGTAGAAAAGGATATCCTTCTTGCACATTCGTGTTGGTCAAGAACTTAGAAGCATGTTTCAAAATAAAAATTTTGGAGAGTTGGAGGTGTGTAGAACTAAGGCATAAGTGTACAATGGAGGTAGATGTGTGTAGTGCATATGGAAGATGACCTAGAGAGGAAAGTGAATAGGTGCTTGAGAGTGTTACTAAATGATGATTCTCATTTCTTTTTTAATAAATCTACTTCAATAAGTGTGCAATTTCAGGGCTAATTTGATTGTCAATATGAACAAGAGTTAGGTTTAAGGGAGAAAGATAGATATTTAGTTGGGAAAGGATGAGTTTAAATTTGTGATATAATTTTGCACATAGTAGTGTCTAGGTGAGCACTTGTGTGTGTGTGTGTGTGTGTGTGTGTGTGTGTGTGTGGGCGCGCGCGTGCACAAAACCACAAACATAGATGATATATTAAGGGGTTATGTTTAGTTTGGATGATGTTTTTTAGGGGTAATCTTTTCTCCAATGGGGTAAAAATTATTCCAATACATGTTTATGGTAATTACATATGCTAAAATAATTACAAAACAAGGTAGACAAGTGTGAAGAATGTGATTTTTATCTCTACACTTTACACTCACTTTAATGTGCATGAGAGCTATGGAGAAAAGTGCATGCTAAAGTAAATAAAATTATTTTCATAATATTATGTAAAGAAGAAGCATAAAAGGGTACTTGAAAATACTTCTTATTCTCAATTGCTCATCTTCTATACTAACTTCAATTTTAATATGCCTACAAAATGCATGGGAGAAACTAGTTTTCACCATGAAAAATCTTATTAGAGCAAGTTGCTAGTGTAAATAGCGTCTTAATCTACCAAATTAGGATATCACCCTTAGAGGCATAGACCTATTCACATATAAGCTTAAGTTTACTTGGGCATTTTAGTCTTTTGTCTCACTTAATCTTGTTGAGACATATATACTCCCTTTTGGAGACACCTATTGCATCTTTGTTTGCCACTTGTATGATCACATGTCACTTTTCTCATAAGTTTCACACATATGTTGGGATAGTTAGTAGTTATTCTTTGTCTTTTCTCTTCACTTGCTTTCCTTAAATGCAAGGCTCTTCGTACTTTTCATCAACTCTTGATAATATCAATTAAGATTTTTATCTACTAGTAGTTTATGGCTAAGTACTTGCTAGTTGATCTTGGCATTTATCCCAACACAAGTTTCCATATTCTACAACTATTTTTACTTTATTTTTTTTTAACTCTGTGAAGGATCACCTGAATTGGAAGCAATTTTTGATGAGCTAGAAATGAGCTTAAATAAGAAGTGAATATGTTGCAACTATGAAGGAGATACAATAAGTAGAAGGTATGTGGTTATGCAATATATTTCACAATAAAAATGAGATCAGTGTAAGGCTCATAGAGATGTTTTCTAGCCAAGGTTGTATCTAGTATAGGAACCATGGAAGACTACTTTAACTTATAGTTTAATTGAAAAGGGGTAAGTAGAGTTCATGAAGAGTCATTCTAACCTAAGGTGGGAAATGTAGGATCCATGAACATGATCAAGTTGACCATTAATTATTGAATTTTCTTTATAAAATGAAGGATAACATGTGTCTACCATTAATGAGACGTAAGAAGAAAAAAACAATTAATGAGTTGCTTAAATTGGGCAGGGCAATGATGATTGGGTTGCCAATGTTCCTGGGTCAGATGAATAGGGGGGAATTTCATAAAAATGGAAATGGAATAATAAATTTGATGTTTTATGTTTTTCTCTGTGGTCATATGTATGTCATTTTGTTCAGATGTCAATGTATAGATGTATGGTTTTTTTCTATCAAGGTTTTTTTATCATGGTAGATGCAAATCTGGTTGTGTTAAGAGCCTCTTTTGTTAAGTAAAATTCAGGTTATATAGTTGACAATCCAGTTAAAATAAGAGCTTGTTTTGATGTAATCTATTAGAATATCAAGTTACCAAAAGAGCCACAATCTCTTTATATTTTTCAAATCTTTATATTAATATAAATATATACAGGCCTCTACGCCTTTTGTTAAAAAAACAACAATTAAGGGACGTGTATATATAAAATATGAAGAGTATGAGTCTAAGATTATTGTAGAAAAGGTATGTTGTTCACCTTACATTTAATGATATTATTTAAAAAATAATATTATAAATGTGGCACACCTAAGGGCTCTACAAATCTATGCATCACATGGGTTAGACATTTATTTAGCCATTCTATGTACTACATGCAACATTGGAATAAATATTTAATGTGGTTGAGTACATTTTAAAAATATTTAATATTAAGAAAAATTAGTAGCAAAAAGTAAATAAAGGGGGAAATAGTTATGTAAGCTCATGGTATTAGTCATGTAGCTTATGTAATACCACATGGTGGTTTTGTGTTTATTTCTATAAAACCAAGTAAATGAGTAGTTATTGAAGTTGGTATTTTGGTTAATTAACTAGTTTGGGCATCTATTATTGATCTAAATTATTATGTCAGTTCAAGGGACAATACTTAGCAAGGCGCTAGAAGTATTGTAAAAAACATAACAAATAATATGAAAACTTCTTTTTATTTATAATATGAAAATTCCATATAATTTGGACAATCTCATAAGTGAGATGTATGCCCGTAAATCAATCCAATTTGGGAAAACTCATAGAAGAGTTGTATGCCCGAGTTCACAAAAGTTAGCCAATCCCATGGGAAAGAAATACACTTATGAACTCCATATGTGAGAGCTGATACAAATCGGCAATCTCAACAAACAAGATGTATGTCACAATTTGACAAACTTGTCATAAAAGATTCATCTCTATTACTATGTCTTTTGGATTGGAATTGAGATTATTTATAAGCTTTCAAAGAAACTGAAAGGACATCACATTTATGCCCTTATTATAATTTGAATGGACAATCCAAAATTGAAAGGTTATTACAATTGGTAAAAGATAAAATTGATTAAAATATCTCATTTTATTAGGTACCCCAATAATTAGATTCCATGTTTGCACAAAGGAAGTATAGATTGAGATGTGTGGTTACATGATTCTTTTTTTCTTGTTCACATGGAATGCACATAACAAATTTAATAATTTAGAGGTATTCGTGGAGACTTTGTAGATGCATTGTAATCTTTGTTCATGAGATAATACATTGATTGTAAATGGCTTTGGAGACTAGGTTTTTCCCCCTTAATTTTTTTCCATGGTACATCTTGTCTCATCTTGATGGTGTGTTTTTTTTTAATCACTTTACATTGTAGATTCTAAACACTTGTTTGCATGAATTTCTGTCTTGGGGTTATATGCAAATAGTTCTATGTAATTACAAATTTATTTTCATTTGGTAAAAGATCAATTTCAGACTTTGGGAGGAGATCTCCTTGGTATTATTAACCATTTGAAGGAGTACACTAGTGTGCATAGTTCAATCCATGTCTTATGGAAAATAATGAAAATGTTTTTTAGATTCCAAGGGTGTTTTTTGTTAGGGTAGAAGACAGATATATAATAGTTAAATGTGCATTCGACCAATAAAATAGAGGAATAAAATACACACAAAATAGAACAAGACAAAGAATTTAATGTGGTTCACCCAAACTTGGGCTGCATCCACCAAACAAAGAGTCCAATATCGTTATCCAGCAAATCAAACTGATTACAATTTGCAATCCCTTGCAACTCAATACCACGGAAAAATGCTAGAAAGTTCTCATATAAAAAGCCTAACCCTTAGTCCTTTTTATCAAGACTTATGTCGATTATAAAATAGGGTTATTATATATCAGCCAATGGAAAATTAACTCCCAATTCAGGTTTATTAAATAACACCTAGACCCCACAAGGGGCACTACCCCCAAGCCCCCGTTGAATAATTTGGGGGCAAACTGCACTAATAAAAGTGGAGAAAATTTAACCTTCGAATCTGCTTAGACTCCATATAAAAATAATCTCCCACTTGGAGACTGATCAGACTCTACAAAATAGCATCTCCCACTTGGGGACCGATCATAACATTGTTGACCCTGTAGCTCCCACTGGAATGGAATGTCCTGGACCCTGTTGTTCTATTTTTATAGTTTTCAGTCTTGAAGACCAACCGAAGCTGAAGAGGATCTCAACTTCTCCCTTGGTACAGCCTTTGTAAACATATATGTTGGATTTCCATCTGTATTATTTTCTCCAGCATTAATTGGCTATCATCCAACAGTGACTGAATGAAGTGATACCTCAACTTTTTGTGTTTGGTCTTTGAATGCAAGGTAGAGTTATTGGCAAGATGGATAGTACTTTGGCTGTCCATAAATAAATAATTGTTAGCCTATCGTTTGCCCAATTATTTCATGAAATATTATAGCCATATCATCTCCTTGCTTGCTTCTATTGCAGCAACATATTCTACCTCTTTGGTGGATAAAGCAACCACCTTTTGAAACCTAGAGGTAAGTTTCTTTATTATTTTCTGCTTCATTTTCTTCCTTCTTCGAGCGATGCGGGTCTTCCAGGCGTTATTCACATTTCCGATCGAGTTCGTTCATACCGTCGGCCTGCTGGCTCTAGACGTCCGGTGAGTTATCTCGTGTTGCGTGTCATTAATTGCATGTAATTTAGCTTTTAAAATATGTACCTTTTTGAAAAAAATTTACCTTTGCCACAATCGCCTGCGGTTTTTCCGCAATTGCGGTTTGGATGCCGCAATTGCCGGTTCTAAGCCGCACTTGATAAAAGTGCCGCAGTTGCCCCTTTTTATTGCCACATTTGCATTTTGTGTGCCGCAATTGCATAAAAGTACCGCACTTGTCTATGTTTAATGCTGCAATTGACTTTTTGACACTATCTGCCTAATTTTGTTGTCAGTTATCTGCTTGTTTTTGCTTCTGTTATGTTCCTCAACAACTGAAACTGATAAAAAAAAAATTGTACTTTTTACAGTTCATCGGGTGCATTTTACGGTGTCGAGAGTCTAGGCCAGCGGGACTCGTTTACAGATTCCAACTTTCGGAGGATGAGAGGTCAGTACTTTAGGACCTGGGTTTGTATTGGATATGTTACATGCCTGAGATCACGACCAACAGGGGTCTGATCTCCGCTCTTGTAGAGCGATGGTATTCTGAGACGTGCACCTTCTAGCTTCCTACCAGGGAGTGCATTGTGACCTTGGAGGATGTGTATCTCATTCTCCAACTCCCTATCCAAGGTGAGTTGGTGGAGTACTCCACTCGTACTGGTGTTCCTGCTTTGTCTGAGCTCACTGGACTGCCCAGGGATCAGCTCGGGCTGGCTGGTGGTTATGACATTCCATGGTCTAGATTTGGATTGGGCTTAGATAGACTATCCACTTTATTGGG
>MU223056.1:2878224-2892491 GCA_018584345.1 Thuja plicata | reverse complement strand
TATAGGAAATTGAGTTTAATTAATTAAATAATGATAATTAATCAATTAAAGCTTAATTAATTAAATAAAATTAATTATTTAATTAATTTTGGAAATTGGATTAGATGATTTGAAGAATGAATTTAGAAGAAAATACATGATTAATTAATGATTAAAAAAACCATTAATTAATAGATGAAAATTAGTGTTTTTAATGTAAAGTCGCAAGCCTGTCCATTTTAGGGTGTCTATAGTTAGCCTATCATTTGCCCAATTATTTCATGAAATATTATAGCCATGTCATCTCCTTGCTTGCTTCTATTGCAGCAACATATTCTACCTCTTTGGTGGATAAAGCAACCACCTTTTGAAACCTAGAGATCCAAATCATCGATGTCCATCCTACAGTAAAGACATAACCTATAGTACTTCACCTGGTATCAATATCCTCTACCAAATATAAATCTAGGTAACCTTTTAAATTAATATTAGAGCTCCCAAAACATAAACATTTGTTGGATGTACCTCTCAAGTATCTAAGAATCCATTTTACCACATTCCAATGCTCGACTCCAGGATGACTCGTATACCTACTAACAACTCCTACAGCGTGTGCAATATCTGGTCTAGTGCATACCATGGCATACATTAAACTACCTACATTTTAAGCTTATGGTACCTTGTACATTTTTTCTTCCTCCTTTTGTTTATTTGGACACATCTCCTTAGTTAATTTAAAATGACTAGGCAAAGGTGCACTGACAACCTTTTGCATTCTCCATATGGAACCTATGCAACACCTTTTCAACATAATCATCCTGAGATAGAGTCTATTTTTTGTTCTTCCTGTCTCTGCGAATTTTCATACCAATGATTTATTTTGTTGTCCCCAAATCCTTCATAGCAAATGATTTTTCTAGTTCTATTGTTTTAACTCTCTTATGTGATCCATGTTAGACCCCAATACAAGCATGTCATCAACATATAAACATAAAATAATTTAGCTATCATTATCCAACCTCTTAAAATAAACACAATGGCTAGAATTACACATGTTGTAGCCTTTCTCAACCATTAAACTATGAAATTTTAAGTATCATTATTGAGGTGCTTGTTTCAAGCCATATAATCTCTTCTTTAATCGGCACACCAATTTCTCCTTACCTTTGACCTCAAATCCTTGGGTTTGTTCCATATATATCTCCTCCTCCAAATCACCACCGAGAAATGTGGTTTTCACATCTAGTTGTTCCAAGTGCAAATCTTTAGCAGCCACAATACTTAAAACGGTACGAATAGAAGTCATCTTAACAACTGGAGAAAAAATTCCAGCAAAATCAATGCCTTTTTGTGCAAATCCCTTTACAAGTAAGCTGGATTTAAATATTTCTTACCTTCATCTTCCTCTTTCAACCTATAAACCCATTTTTTTGGTAAAGTCTTTTTACCTACAGGCAACTTGCATAATTCCCAGGTCTGACTTTTCATCAAGTTCATTTCAACTGTCCTTCTATGCTCCTACTGGACCTTTGTATCCAGCTTCATAGATTCATCATACCATTATGGTTCACCAGCATCAATCAATAAAATAGAATAAAAAGAGGGAGAGAACCAGTCAGGAGGTTTACTAATCCTTGAAGATCATCTAACATTCACTAGAGTTTGTAGTATTTGTTGTTGTTGTTGCGAAGTATAAGGAATCATTGGAACATCATCTTTTAAAGTATCATCTAGCACTACATAATCATTTTCTTTCTTCTCATGTTGTTGCAACTGATCTTTGTACAACACTTTCTCATTGAATAGGACATCCCTACTTCTTACAATTTTATGATTTTTAAAATCCTAAAGTCTATAGCCAAATTCATAGATTCCATATCCAACACATATATATTTCTTTGATTTAGCTTCTATCTTGGTTCTATTTTCAGAATCTATATGTGAAAATGCTTCACAAACGAAGGTTCTAAGAAAATAATAACTCACCTTCTTACCTATCCATACTTCGTCTAGAATACCACAAATCATAGGAGTAGAGGGGCCTTTATTAATTAAATAAATAGTAGTATTTACAACCTCTACCCACATGTTTAAGGGTATACCAATATGAAATCTCATGCTCCTTGTACACTCTATTATTTTCTTATTCATGCTTTCAGATACTTCATTTTCTTGTGGAGTCCTTGGAACCATTTTCTACCTATGAATACTATTTGAGGAACAATAATATTCATACTCTTTGCTGCAATACTCACCATTTTGGCATATTGGTATGATTGGATGTGTTGGAATTAATGTCAACATATTAGAGGAATCTGAGGAACTAGAGGAATTGATCAGAAGACCTATTTGTTTGTTGTTAACTTAATTGTTGCAAGTTAGCCAGTGGAACATGATGTTCAAAGCTCCAGTGAGAATAAGATATTGCAGATATGAAGTCGCGCACGTGGGAGAGTGTTTAATAATTTTGGTACTTAGATCACTCTAGGTTTTAGAGGATATCATGAAGATTTGGGCATGATTCAAGGTCAGAATTGGTGATTGGCAGAATGGGTGACAAATAGTGTTGACAAGAAGACATAAAGAGGTTCAGTGTACACAATCAAGTTAGAATTTCATGGAGCGATCCTAGGAGTGTGTTGTGGACATACTCAGGTGTCTTCAAATAAGAGGGCTTGTACTTCAGAGGTCCTCAAAGCATAATCTTATTGTCTTAGAGACTTTTTGATAGTGTTCTTCAAATTTGGTGGAAAAGAGATGGAAAATACAATGGTTGTGGTGGATTTGAGTGTTTGAGTGTTTATCATGATGTTATGGGATGTCCTTGAAGTATGTGCTTGATGAGTTTGTGATACACATGGATCATAAGGATTAGATTGGTGGAGTTTTCAGTCAATAATAATATTTTTATTATTATTCATGCTCTTAAGCAACTTATTTGGTAAATCGTGTTGTGCAAGTGCTAAATTGTGAAATTTGGGTGTGTTACGATCTCAAGTTGATTGATATAGGTTGTGGTTATCAAGAGATTTGGTGCATTGATTTGAAGAGATGGTGAATTAGGTTTTTCTAACTTATTTCTTGGTAAAAGATGATGAATTAGGGCAAATTCAAGGTGTGGATTGTGGATACAAATGCTAGAGGTGGCTAGTAGAGGGAGATCCTAGTTTAGTGGTGATCAGAAGTATTTCAACAAGGGATTAAACAAAGATTTTCATTGTGCTACATTGGAGTTGTATGAGACATAAGGTATATTTAATTTACACAGTTCACAAAAGTATATATCATTGTAGTGATCGGATTGTAAGGCGGTGAGCCTTCCTCAGGGTTGTAGCCCAAGGATTTTTATTTGAGCAGTGGGCTCTAGGAAGTGAGCCTGAATATATGTGTATTCCCCATATATTGTAATAAGTATATACTTCTAACAAGGAGTTTAATTATTGTGGGTAATCATCCCCACCTTGGTTATTCCTCTAATAGGGTTTCCATGATAAATCTTGTGCCAAGTGTGTGTATGTGATTCTAATTTGTGGATGCATGCATATTTTTCTTTGAAGTAATCAAATCATATTTTAGGGTTTTTATGTGTGACGGGTTTTAAGGACTAAGTACTTAAAGTTTAAATTTTGGGGAACAACTAATTTACCCCCCCCCCCCCCCCCCCCTCTCTAAGTTGTTCACTACCATATTATTAACAATTGGTATGAGAGCTTGGACCCTTGAAGGAAGTCTAACAGCTTAAGGAAAAATCTGATATGGAAGCCCACAAGGATATTCCAAGGTTTGAAGGCACAAACTACCCTATATGGAAAGGATGGATGATTACTCATCTAAGATACATTTGAGAATATTATTGGACCATCACAAATAACTCCTACACTACTCTTGTAGATCTATGGCTACACCAGATGAAAAGAAGAAATTTGAGTATAACACCATAGCAAAGGAAGCATTGCTAAGTGCCCTATCAGGTACAGAGTATACAAATGTAATGGAATTGGAGACTACTTATGAGATATGGACAAAGGTAGAAACTCTTCATGAAGGAGATGCATGTGTCAAGCAAGCCAAGCTACAAATATTGAAAGGAATGTATGAATACCTGAGAATGTATGAGGATGGGAATATCAATTCTTACATGTTGAAGATAAATTAATTATTTTGTAGCATCAGATGTGCCAATGGTGTATTGGATGAACGAGAGATTGTTTCAAATGTGTTGAGATCTCTACCTCATGCATACAAGAGAAAATTTATTTATATTGAAGAAGTCAAATTTTTGTTGTTGTGACAAGAGATACATTGGTTGGTAAGATATCTACTTTTGAAATGAGTGAATTTGGTAATTCTTTGCCTATAGTTGAATCAACATTCAAGGCTACAATATCAAGAAGAGACATGCATAGATCAAGTCAATGTGAAGGATATACAAGAAGAGTATAAATATTTAAGAAGGAGATAAGAGAGATTGAAGAAGAAGAGAAAGAGATTTAAGAATTGGAAGCACTGGTTGAAAGGAGACTATCAAAAGGATCTAGTAAGTACAAAGGAGAAATGCCTTTTAAATGTTTTTTTTGTGTAAGAAGATAGGAGATTATGCCTCTATATTTTCAGAAATATTTCTAAGCGTAAGTTTGATAAGTCTAAATATGAAAATAAGTGCTATTAATTTGAACTAATGATGAAGGGGTCATTGATGTTGAATCTGGTAATGTTAAGAGTGAATATGAACTTGCGTTTGTTGTAATTCAAGAGGATGGATCTAAGTCTGCAAATCTTGTGGGTCTAAAATTCCTACTATTAATATTGTTGAAGATCTCATGTCTAATGTTGTTATTAATAATATGATTAAGGATGAAATATCAGTCACTCAAGATGAAGAAAAATCCCTAAGGGATGTCAAGGAAGATAAATGGATTATTGACAGTGGCTTCTCACATCACATGTTTAGTGATATGAACAAATTTGTGGAATCTAAAAAGTATGAAAGTGGTACTGTCAAGAGGAGAGATAACCCTAAAGGTAGGATCTCCATGATTAATACTTCTATTAAAAATGTTTCTAAAAATACTGTGAATGATGTCTGTGATAATTGTGCTATTGAGAAGACCAATACTAGAGATACGTTTGCTAGAAATGTTTCTGCATGCAGTAAAGTTGAAGAGATTATCCATGAAAACCTTATAAGTTGTGCTACTAAAGAAGAGAAAGTCCCAAACACTCAATTGGGTAGGATGAATGATTGGTTGATATATAGAGGGTGTTCACATCATATGGCTGGCGACATAAGCAAGTTTGTTAAATATGAAGAATATGATGGCGTAATTGTCAGATGGGGTGACAGCACTGGAGGAAAGATCAAAGGTAAAGGTACCATTTCCTTGGATGGTAAGAATATAAGTGATGATGTGCTACATGTGGAAGGATTAAAGAACAATATTCTGAGTGTTGGACAATTAAAGGACAACGGATATGGATTATACTTCAATAATAACAAATGCAAAATTTTCAATGATTGCGGAGTAGAAATTGAATAAGAATCTAAGAGAAAGAAAAATGTCTTCCATCTGAATAATGAAAGAGTAAGATACATGATTACACATATTGAAGAATGGAATACCAGATCATGCAAGGATGAACAAGATGTTAGCATCAATCAAGGATTGCTACAACCAAATAAGAGTTAGATGACAAATGCCTTGGTGAAGAAACATAAAGAGGATGATACATACAAAGGAGAAGGAGTATCACAAGAGTCAAAAGTGAAGGAAAGAAAATCAAGGTATGATAACTTGGATCATTCTAATAAAAGTTACTTGACTACTCAGTGTAGTAAAAGTCAGTTTGGTTCTTTCAAAAGTATCTTAGATGAAAAAAGGATTGGAATGCAAACTCTTGTTGTAAATCAAATTTAGATCATGTCAGTGAGATGAAGAATTAAAGAAGAAAGAAAAGCTGACAAGGAGAAAGAATAATATGCAAGTCATGTTAAGATCCGTAATCAAAAAAATATTGATGACACACAATTTGTGAACCATGGAATTATGGAATCAACTGAATGAAATTCCAATAGAGAGCATCATGAGAACAAGAGAAGAATTTTAGAAGATTAGATTTGCTTAATTTTTAGATTGAGGCAAGAGAAGTATGCAAAGCTTTCATGGATGATCAATGGGTTAGAGCCATGGAATAATAACTTAGAATTTCAAATGAGTATAAGGAGAAGCTGAAAATTTGTTCAGCCAAGCTTGAAGCACTACTAATTCAGAGAAGGTCAATAGAAAAGAATGGTATTGGACTAGAGAAAGGAGAATGCTCTAAATCCAACCATAAAAAGTCCAAATCAGAGAAGAAGAAAAGGAAGAGAACAAAGAAGAAGAACTCAGTGAAGGAGTCCAAAGATCCAAGTTTTAGAGGTAAGAGTCTTTCTTGCCACGAGTTTGGACACAAAGAAGTGGATTGTAGAAAGGATATCTATATTTTAATTGCAGAAGGGGTGATCATGATCCAAGCATGTGTAGTAGTATGAAAAATAAAACTAATACTAGCAAAAGGGAAAAGGTTAGATGTTTTGCATGAAATAAATTTGGTCACATTGCTAGTTAATGCACTGCAAAGAAGAAAGAAAAGGATGGAAAAAAGGTTTCTCTACAAATCAGATGCAACTTATTTGACCTTACTAATGAAAATTGTAGAGAAAAGAAGGTGAACATAGGTGACACTAAAAGAGAAAACAATAAAATAAGGAAGAATGGTTAGAGAAAGAAGAAATAAGAAGATAGGAGAGATAAACATGAGTAGAGGAGTGTGAAAGGAAAATAAAAAGAGACATGAGAGAAGGAAAAGAAGCACAAGAAGAGGACAAGAAGAAAGAAGATCAAAGCTACTACAAAAAAATGATCTTCTTTTGTGAATCCCAAAGGCAAGTCAAGAGGAATTTCTCCTCTAAAACAAAACTAAGATGCAGAAGAATGCATCAATCCAAAGGACTTCATGAAATATCATTCTAAATGGATTAGTGTAAGGAGGATGCTACTCAAGGGGATTAGTATGAATGGTGGAGAGATTGGAAAGATATGGAGCAAAGTGTTTGAAGAAAGCTACATGTAACTGCATAAATCAGAAGGTTAAGTTGTTAATGTTTAAATAATAGTTGGATGTGTTTAGTGGATCTGAGATGTGTGTGTAAGAGAGTAAGATGAGCTTGACAAAGTATAAGAAGCGGAGAAGGAAACTGAAATAGACACCAATATGACAAGTAAATTTTTATACGAATAGATGATACGCCTTTGTCATTTAAGTCAAAGGGGGAAAGAAGCAAATGTGAAAAACAATCGGGTATGAAGAGTGAGTGCAAAAGAGAAGAACAGATGTAACAGAAGCAGATGTGGAAGATAACAAAGAAAAGATCAGAGTATAAGATAAGAAGGAAACAAATTAGATGAGAGAAGCAAGTTTATGTATACTTGCACATAAGAAAGAAGTTAGCCAAGAAGTGTGGTGTGTATCTAAGGGGGAGAAACTTATGGAGAGAAGAGTATGTAATCAGATTGGAATAAAGGAAAGATTATTTCTAGGATGAGAATATTATTGAGGACGATGAGTTGTTAGAGAGACTCTAAAATATAATTGTGGACACTGCTGGTAGTACTGTTGATTATCTTTCTAGGAGTGAGATTGTTGGTTTATGATTATATTAGTTATTTTCTATATCACATGTTGTCATCAATGCCAAAGGCAGAGATTATTGGCATATTGACATGATTGGATGTGTTGGAATTGATGTCAACATATCATATGAATAAGAGGAATTAGAGGAACCAAAGGAATTGATCATAAGGTCTATTTGTTTGTTGCTAACTTAATTGTGGCAAGTTAGCTAGTGGAATGGGATGTTCAAAGGTCTAGTAAGAATCTAATATTGCAGATATGAAGTCACACACATGGGATATTGTTGAAGAAGTTTAGTACTTAATTCACTCCAAGTTTTAGAGGATATCATGAAGATTTAGGCATGATTCAAGGTCATAATTGGTGACTAGCAGACTGGGTGATAAATAGTATTGACAAGAAGACAGAAAGAGGTTCAGTGTGAAAAATCAAGTTATAATTTCATGGATTGAACCTAGAAGTGTGTTGGGAACATATTCAGGTGCCTTCAACTCTGAGGGTTTGTACTTTAGAGGTCCACAAAGCATAATCTTATTGTCTCATAGACTTGTTACAATTTTCTTCAATTTCAATGGAAAATAGATACCAAATTCAATAGTTGTGGTGGATTTGAGTGTAGGATGTTCTTGAAGTATGTTCTTGAGGAGTTGGTGATACACATGGATCATAAGGATCAGATTGGTAGATTTTTTAGTCAATAATATTATTTTTATATTATTCATGTTCTTGGTTAGCTTAGTTGGAAAATTGTGTTGCACAAGTGCTAAATCATTAAATCTGGGTGTGTTACGATATTGAGGTGATTGATATAGGTTATGGCTGTGATTTGACGGTGAGAGATGGATTTGAATCAAGAGATCTGGCACATTGATTTGAAGAGATGGTGAATTAGCTTTTGTCTAATTAGTTCTTGGTATAAGATGTTGAATTAGGGAAAATTCAAGGTGTGGATCATAGATACGAAAGCTAGAGGTGGCTAGCAGAGGGAGAGTCTGATTCAATGATGATCACAAGTGTTTCAACAAGGGCTTGAATAGAGATTTGCATTGTGCTACATTGGATTTGTATCAGACATAAGGTAGATGTCATTTACACAATTCAGAAAAATATAGATCATTGTAGTAATCAAATTGTAAGCCAGTGAGCCTTCCTCAGGTTTGAAGCCCAAGTATTTTTATTTGAGCAATGAGCTCTAGGCAGTGAGCCTAAATGCATGTGCATTCCCCATATATTGTAAAAAGTGTATACTTCCAACAAGGTGTTTAATTATTGTGGGTAATCAGTTTTTCTCCTAACAGGGTTTCCACAATAAAAATCTTGTGTCAAGTGTGTGGATGTGATTTTGATTTGTGAATGCATGCATATTTTTCTTTCAAGTGATTAGATCAGAGTTTAGGTTTTTTATGTTTGAAGGGTTTAAGGACTAAGTACTTAAAGTTTAAAGTTTTGGGAAAAACTAATTCACTCCTACCCCCTTTGTTGTACACTATCATATTATTAACACACCTCCATTATCAGATCTAAGACATTTAGTCTTTTAACAGTATCATTCTCAACTAAGATTTTCCAATTTTTTTAAGTTTCAAATGCATCAGATTTATGCCTGAGGAAATAAATCCATACATTCCTAGTTACATCATCAATAAATATAACATAATATAGAGGGCCACCAAGGGAAGATACCTAAGCTAGTCCCCATATATTTGTATGCACTTGAGCTCCAATTTATTATCTTTATTTTCCTTCCCACCCTTCAGAAAACCAACTCTCTCTTTTTTTCCATACAAGCAACTTTCATAGAAATCCATATTGACACATTTTAGACATGGTAAAACAGTCTTTGAATGAAGTAGTTTCATACCTTTTTTACTCATGTTCCCGAGTCTATTATGACACAGTGTTTTTTTTTTGGAATCTACAACACCTATTTGATGTTCTACCTATTGAACTGTAGCAATTATTCTTGAACATTGAATTTTTATGTAACAATTAAATTAGAAGGAATAGTGTAACCTGTAGAAAGATATAAGGTGCCTACTATCACACCTTTTTCTACCACTAAGGAACCTTTTGAAACCTTCAAATTTTCATCATTGAAGTAAATGTGCAACCTTCATCACCTAGCTACCTTGCTAAAATTAAATTCCTTCTCAGCCTTGGAATGTGTCTTACCTCTTGTAGTAGCCAATGATTCCCATCCTACAACTTAATGTTAATTTTTCCCTTTCTAACAATCTAACAAGGTTCATTATCTCCCAAATAAAAAAGCCCAAAATTCCCTTGGACATAATCACAAAAATAACTTCTATGAGGCGTACCATGAAATGAGGCCCCTGAATCTAAAACCCATGAATCATCAACGTTATCTAGGGAAAAAATCAAAATATCCTCTTTAGATTTATCAATTACCACATTTTTCTTTTTATTTCCTTCTTGTTTGTCTCCTTTATTCTTCTAATACTAGCAACCTTTCTTCAAATGAATTGGTTTCCCAACAATCTTTTTGTCCTCGGAATTGGGACCTATTTTCTTTTTGTTTTCCTTGTGACTTCCCATGACCTCCAGAACCCTTTCCTCTCTCCTTTGATTTGCCCCTGCTTTATGCATTCAAAGCACTACCTAATGTGGATCCACCTGAGATTTTCCTATGAATTTCCTCACTTAGAATAACACCAACAACATCATCAAATTTCAATGTATTTGAACTAGAAACAAAGTTACTAACAGTTATTACCAAACCATTCCATCTTTCAGGCAAAGAACATATAATCAAAAGAGTCATTAAATTTCTTCATCAAAATTGACATTTACAGAAGATAATTGACCGGGGTATCCATATTAAAATCATTTAAATGATCAGCAATTGACTCACCTTCTACCATTTTCATATTAAATAAATGCTTAATAATAAATACCTTATTCCAAGTGGAGGGATTTTCTATTAGAAATAACTGAGAGGGAGGGGTGAATCAGTGGCCTCAAAAATATTCCAATAATCAACCCAAAAACTTAGTACCACAATATTAAGCCTCTAGTTATGTTTAGTTCTATAAGATGAATGCCTCCAAATACTTTTATCAAATTACTACTGCTCGGAATGCTTTGTAAAACCTTCTACTATACGTTTACCGAATAGCAATCTGTTAATTTACTGAAAGTTAGTAAATTATCTAGAGTATACTAATCAATCTAGTTAAGTTATGTGTAATGCAAAACACTAAAGTAATGACTCATAAACACATTGACACATGGATTTTTAATGTGGAAACCCTGTTAAGGGAAAAAGCACTTGGGACCAGTAACTCAAAATTTTCACTCTTCTGAAGTGAGCTCGGTGAAGAGCCAACCCTGTTAAAGGTTACAAACACACTGTTAGGTGTGACCTTGTTAAAGGATTTAAAATTTTAGTCTGTCACTTGATATCGGCATCTATATGCTACCTTCATTGATCAAACACTCACTTGGCTTGTCAATAGGTATCTGGCATCTCATGCTATCTTCATGATCAAACTTTTTGATACTCCTTGGGATGTATCTCAATATAGAAAGGATCTTTAAATCTCGCTCAGTTAAGAGACTTTATGAATCAATGGTTAAAATGAAACAATATGATCTATTCACATATACAACTTATACTTGCAGATTTTCATATCTATTATAATATCATAAAACTATTATGATCAATATATCTCAGTTTAGAACTTTTCTCTACTTTGATTCTGCTCGGTGATGTTGTGCTTTGTTGCTCGATGTCCACAGAAATCTTTAGCTTTTTCCTTAGCTTGATTGATCAGGACTATATGAAGTTTCTCTTCATCAGTTTCTCTTCAGCATCCTCTTTTCATTCATTCACCCACCACAATTCATAATGAATTGAGTTGTCTCTTTATAGACATGATATCACCATTGTTAGGTTCTTAATTTTCTTGATCTTGGCGTGATCCACAATTCTCGCCAATTAGATTTAAAGAAAAAACCTATTTTATCTCACTGAGATCTTCTTGCCAACTGGAAAAAATAACTTTAAATCCCTTACTTGTCTTTGGCTTTATCTTGTTGATGAAAACAAAGATAACTACCAGTTAAGTCTATATTTAGCTCTACCAGCTAGATATTTTTCATTTCTGAACTCAAGTTAGTTTTAGTGTCTAACTCTTTGATAACTTCAGTCAACACTCTAGTTCTCCTCGGGATTCTCCATCAGTTTACACTATGTTTCTGGCCGTCGATTATGCTTGTGATTCTTCTCGTCGGTAATTCTTGTCGGTGTTCTTTCTCGGGCATCACTATGACTTGACTTTCGGTGATCTATGTTCGTCGGTGTTCCACTGACCATCAGTGTTTGAAGTCATATTGTGAATGCATGTCTTCTATGCATTACTGAAAGCATAATCTTTATCTCTTTGATTCTCTAAAGTCTTTGACACTTTGATTATAACTGATTAGATTATATCAAATTGACATCAATGATAATACAATTTGTTAACTGATTTAATGTCTTGCATTATCCTTCTGCATTTTGGTGATCAAATTAACATCTTCAAACATTCAATCAGTTACATGTCATCAATCTCTCCCTTTGGCATTGATGGCAACATACTACATTATCATACTATATTATCACTAATACAATATGAAATATACAGTTTCATCAAGCTTTCCTAATGTAACTATTACAAATGTCTGGCTCTCGGTAAGCTCAAAAATAGCTTAGATTTGTTTCATGCAAAATGATTGTCTTCAATTTTCAATCCCTTCTCTGGATATATGTATCATCTGATATCTTTGTTCTGTTATGTTCTCTTTCATGAATCTTCCTCTTCTTGATAATTTATTTTCCTTTGACAACAATATTTCTTTTTGTCTGAACTCTCTCCTCTTGTTACTCCTCTCCCTTAGATGGATATTTCTTATGTAATCAATTTCTCTCCCTTAGAATATTGATTAACTCTTCCTTCTAATTCTTAGGAACTTCTCTTTATGGATAATGATATAATCTTTTCTGATCAATGAGATAATCTCTTCCTTTATATGATAATTAAATCATCTCTCCCTTTGTATGATAATGAGATCATCTCTCCCTTTTACAACAATGCCAAAAAAAAACATCTATATCATGTTCCATCCCTTTGCATAATATATTCCTTGAATTTCCCTATCCATTAGCAATACAATGTTCTATTTTTCAGTGCAGATATGTACCTTGATATCTACAAATATATATTTTGTTGTTCATCTTAGTGTTTGCATCAACATGACTGATCTTCAGATTTGGTATAGGTTGATGCAGCCTCCTAGTCATCTTATTGACCGATAGATAAGGGTTAGACCCCTAGTCTCTGTCTCAGATACTCAAATGTATCCTTTAGTAATGGCTTGGTGAATATATCAGCTAATTGTTCCATTGATTGAACATAATCTAGTTTCACTTCCTTAGCTTACACTTGTTCTCTTAGATAGTGATACTTGATAGCAATATGCTTAGTCTTAGCATGTATGATTGGATTCTTAGAAATGTTTATTGCACTGGTATTATCACAGGAGATAATTACTGGTTCAAGAATCTTCATATTCATACCTTCCAACAATTGTTTGATCCATGCAATATTGGAGAAATTTGTAGCAGCAGCCACATACTCTGCTTCTATAGTAGATTGAGAGATGCGTCCTTGCTTCTTGCTTATCCATGTGACAAGTCTGTCACCCATGAAGACTGCTCCTCCAGTTGTGATCTTTCGGTCATCAATGTTTCCATCCCAATCAACATCTGTATAGACTTGTAGCTCAAATTTTCCTTCTCTTTTGTACCATAAGCCATAGTCCTCAATGTTCTTCAGATATCTCAGAATTCTCTTGACAGTAGTCATCTGTGATTCTTTGGGGTTAGCAGAGAATCTTGCAACTATTCCAAGTGCATGTGCTATATCTGGTCTGGTGTGAACAACATACATTAGTTTTCCAATCATTGATCTATATAAGGTCTGATTTACCTCATTGGATTTGTCTTCTTTTGTCAGCTTACATCTGGTAGCCATAGGTATTCCAACTAGTTTGGAATCTTCCATCTTGAATATCTTCAGCACTTCCTTGATGTATTTGGACTGAGTGATGTATATGCCTGCATCTTGTTAAAGAATTTGTAGACCAAGAAAGAATTTGATCTCTCCAAACATAGAAATTTCAAATTCCTTGCTCATTTCATTAGCAAAGGATTTGCATAACAATTCATTTCCCCCAAAAATGATATCATCAACAAAAATTTCAGCAATCATAATATTTGTAACATATAAAATAGATGTCACCAAAATGTAAAGATATAAAATGTGATAAGGAGATTATTTGTTAATTGTTGTTTGATTTGCTTAAAATATGTGTTGATTTCCTTAACCCTACCTTAAATTTAATTGAATTGTATTGATATTGTATTGCAATTGTGATTAAGGAGAAGATAAGATGCTCCTCTTTTTCTATCATCAAATGCACAAATGGGAGATCCAAGTTGATCAACCCAAAGGAAGGGCTAATGCACAAATGAATCAACTATTTGGAAAAGAGAACAAAGAAGGGGATCTTAAATTCTGTTAATTGATTAAATGAATATGTTTGATTATAGTAAT
>MU223056.1:2864449-2878174 GCA_018584345.1 Thuja plicata | reverse complement strand
ATTTGGAAAAGAGAACAAAGAAGGGGATCTTAAATTCTGTTAATTGATTAAATGAATATGTTTGATTATAGTAATGGAAAAGGATAGGAAGAAGAACCAACCTTACAAAGTTGCAGATCAAAGAATGCTATTTTCTGAGGTCTGTAGACTATTTCTAGAAAATATGATAGTTGATCCCAAACCAGAACGCAGAGACGAACAAAACCCAGAAATATTTTTTCATTCTGATGTCGTCTTATGAAAAAGGTCAACCTTGACCCACAAATGTCAACCCTAACCCAATAATGTTGACCCTGACCTGCACAGGTCCGACAGAAAATTTGTTCACACCGTCTGAAAGAAAGCCGAAAAGGGTATCCAAATCTGGTCTCAAATCTACAATTCTGAACCTGTAACTGCAAGAAAAAGAGGATTGTTTGTTGTGGGGGAGGGGTTTGCCTTGGTCAAACCCTAGTTTTGGAATTAACCTCAAATATATGTAATTGAAATTGCAGAAATAGACAAAGTAAATGCATACATTCACCTTGCTTGTAAAAGTCCTTGTGGCGGATTCAAATCCTTCAATCCACAAGTATGCTTCAAGATGTGGAATGTAGAAAAGGTAGGATGTCTTCAATCTCTTTCTTATAGATATCCAACACCAAGTCTTGAATGGGTTCTTGAATTTGGAATAGGCTTGGAAGAAGGTGGATGGAGAGATCACCAAAAGGGCAATATGTAGCTTGAATCCTTCAATGGCCTCCAATGGATCTCCTTCATGAAAGTGGATGCTTGAATGGATGAATGCTTTCTTGAAATCTTACTCCTTAGCTTGTTTGTATCACACTTGAAGATAGTTTGAGAATGCTTGATTAGAAGACTTAGTTCGCTTGATGATGGTTAGAGAAAATGAAAGGAGAAGGCTCCCTTTTATACGAAACTAGGGCACAATCTTCTAAGGAGGCCGACATAGGAGAATTGAATTTCCATTAAAGACTTTACCCCTAGGAGAGGACCTATATTAAATATAATTTAGGAATCGACACTTCGGATCCCAAAACAGCTAACCCGAAAGCGGGAAACACTTTTTGCAAAGACCGACATCCAAAAACTGTGAGACCTCAGGATCTAAACCCTGGGTCAAGGTCGAGGTCAACCTTGACCTAGGTCAGGGTCAAGGTCAACCCTGATCTAGGTCAGGGTCAAGGTCAACATAGACCTAAAAGGTCGACCCTAACCCTGAAGCCTAGAATCACCAGTCTGCAGTCCAGAATGCAGAAATCAGGCTAAACAGGAGTGGAAAGAAGGACATAATAGGGGGAAAGCCATGTCAAGATCAGGAACCCATTCAAGGCACTTTTCATGACCCCAAACCACTCACTCAGAAGGCTAAACAAGTCTAAAATGGAAGTGCTTCTATTTTCTGACTATACAATATTACCATTGGTATCTTCTTTTAAGTACAGATTGTTATTTTCACTTGTTCTAACAAATTTTATGCTAATGAGATATGAGTGAAGTCTTTCATACCAGGCTCTTGGTGCTTGTTTCAATCCATATAAGGCTTTATGTAGTCTACATACCATGTTTCTCTTGTCTGATCAACAAACCCTTCTGGTTGTTCACTGTATACCTGTTCTTCCAATATTCCATTTAGGAATGTAGATTTAACATCCATTTGGTATACCTTGAATCCTTTGAATGCAACATAAGAAAGTAAGATTCTAACTCCTTCTAGTCTAGCAACAGGTGCAAAGTTTTCTCCACAATCAATACCTTCTTCTTGTGCATATCCCTTGCATACTAATCTTGCTTTGTTTCTAGTGACTTCTCCATTCTCATTCATCTTGTTTCTGAATATCCATTTGGTACTGATGACATTCTTGTCATCTGGTCTTGGTACTAGTGTCCATGTATTGTTCTTCTCAATCTATTTTATTTCCTCATTCATAGCACTAGCCCATTCTTCATTCTCAAGTGCATTGTTAATAGATTTAGGCTCAAAATCACAAACAAAACATCTAGTGTTAAGTGACTTACTTCTTGTTCTTATTCCAACCTTTTTGTCTCCTATTATTTGATTCCATGGATGATGTCTTCTGACATACTTGGCAATTTTTGGTTCAACTTTGTGCTCATTGCTCTGATCATCTTCTTGATCTTCGTTCTCATCTCCATTGTTCATAACATCATCTTGAGGATTATCTTGGTTGTTGGTAATTCCAGGCTGATGCTCAGGTGCAATGTTCTGATGTTCAGGAGCAACACACTATTGCTCGGGTAGAGTGTCAGGTTCTATATAAACAAACCTATTTTAGTCCTTTGGTTCCTTTTTTCTTTCCTTATCATTCTTTTCTGCAAACTCATTTATTTTCACATTTGCACTTTCAATTATTTTGTTAGATGACTTGTTAAGACATTTATAAGCCTCACTTTTGGTTGAGTGCCCTAGAAAGATACCTTCATCACTTTTGAATTCAAGTTTTCCATTTCTATCATCCTTCAATATATAACATTGACTACCAAAGATTCTGAAGTAACTTACATTGGGTGTATAACCATACCAAAGCTCATAGGATGTCTTCTTTGTTTCCTTCTTCAATTATACTTTGTTTAGTGTGTAGACAGTAGTATTGACAACTTCTCTCAAGAAAGTTTGAGAGATGCTTTTCTCAATCATGAATGTTCTTGCACAGTCAATAATTGATATGTTTCTCCTTTCAGAAATTTCATTTTGCTATGGTGTTCTCGGTGCAGAAACCTATCTTTTAATTCCATGCTCATTGCAATAGTCAGTGAATTCATCTGAAGTAAATTCCCCTCCTCTATCTGACCTTAAGCATTTCAATTTCTTTTCACTTTTTTTTTCTACCATTGCTTTATACCATTTAAACATCTTAAATTCTTCAGATTTCTATTTTAAGAACATGACTGTCATCATTCTAGAATAATCATTAGAAAGGAGAATAAAATACCTATCTCCATAGTAGCTCTTTTTCCTCATGGGTCCACATAGATTTGTATGGACTAATTCTAGAATTCCACTAGATGTATGGGTTTTACTCTTGAAACTAGACTTTGTCATCTTACATTTTTGACAATTCTTGCACATGATATGCTCGGGCTTAGTCCTGCTCGGTAAGGCTCTGACACTCCTTTTGTTGCTTATCTTTATCATGTTGTCAAATTTCACATGACACAATCTTTTGTGCCACAACCATATGTCTTCATTTCTAGCCATTAAACAAGTGGTGTTAGTGTCATCAAGATAAAAAAAGGTTACCTTTTGTCTGCTCATCGGTACCAATCTACCTTCCTGATTCATTATAGATCTTTGCCTTATTATTTTCAAATGCTACTTTATGACCTGAATTGTTCAACTATTAAACACTTAACAAATTATAATTCATTCCTTTGACCCAGTAGGCATTTTCACATTTTATCATGTTATTTAACATTATGGCTCCTTTACCTTCAACTGGACAAGGTGTATCATTTCCCATTCTCACTAAACCACCGTTATAGTATTCAAAAGTCTCAAACTTTTGTTTATCACCGATCATATGGTGAGTGCAACCATTATCTATGATCCAAACTTCATTTTTACAAACTTTAGATATGATTGTAGTTTCTACATACCTTTCTTCATCTTCATCTTCATCTGAATCATCCTTCATGGCTACAAATACCATCTTGATGTCTTCTTCTGATTTGTTGTCAGTGTCATCAGCTCTATTCTCAGCTATGTAACAAGATTTCTTCCCTTTGTCCTTGTAGTCTCAGGTATTTCTCTTTTCAAATTGTCAGTTGCTCTGGTAATCTCTATTATCACTTTTATCAAACTTCTTCTCATATGATCTGTCATTTCCTCTGTCATCTTTTCTTTGGTTTGGACATCTTACAGCAAAGTGTCCAACCTCTTTACAATTGAAACATACAAGTGGTAATTTACCTTTGTATCTACCTTTGCCTCTTTGTAATCTTTTGGCCATTAGTGCTTCAATTTCATCAAATCCTTGATCCTCATTATCACTGTCACTATCATTTCTAACAACATGTCTATGACTTGAGTTACTTATCTTTAGAGAATATTTGAATGAAGATTCTATAGATGGTAAGACACTATTTTCAAAGTTATTCATCTCAAATGAAATTATTCTACCAATCAGACTATCTAGAGTAACGGTATTGTTTGCAACTACTCTCATCTCTTGAATAGCAAAAACTCTAATAGCATGAATAGGAAGTAAGGTTCTTAAGATTTTACTTACCACTGTCTCCTCTTCAAGTACACCTTCAACTCCTCAGATAGCATTTACTACCTCTTTGATTCTGCAGCTATACTAAGTAATGTTTTCTCCTTCTTTCATCGTTAGGTCATCAAACCTCCCTCTTAGGATTTCTGCCTTTTCTCTTAGTACAGTGGCATCTCCTCCATGTACAAGCTTCAACTTATCCCACATTTTCTTTGCATAGGTGCAGGTTTTGACATCTTCAAACTCAGCATCGGAGAGCGATGATGCAAGTTCTATCATCATGTAGTTATGCTCATGATTTACTCTTAATACCTCAAGAGTGTGAGGTCCTGTAGGCAACACATATTCAGTATCTAAGTATTAAACAATATCATTTCCAATACCTGATAGGTGGAGTCTTATTCTTCTTTTCCATGATGCAAATTTGTCTTTATTCAACTTGGGCACATCTCATCTATTTATCTTGTGATCTTTGGCTTGAGCTATTAAACTCCTTTTCTAAGCACACAAGCTCTGATACCAATTGTTAGTAATAACGGAGAGGGGGGTGAATCAGTGGCCTCAAAAATATTCCAATAATCAACCCAAAAACTTAGTACCACAATATTAAGCCTCTAGTTATCTTCATTCCTATAAGATGAATGCCTCCAAATACTTTTATCAAATTACTACTGCTCGTAATGCTTTGTAAAACCTTCTACTATATGTTTACCGAATAACAGTCTATTAATTTACCGAAAGACAGTAAATTATCTAGAGTATACAGATCAATCTAGTTAAGTTATGTGTAATGACAAACACTAAAGTAATGAATCATAAACACATTGACACATGGCTTTTTAACGTGGAAACCATGTTAAGGGAAAAAACACTTGGGACTGGTAACCCAATATTTTCATTCTTCTGAAGTGAGCTCGTTGAATAGCCAACCCCGTTAAAGGTTACAAACACACTGTTAGGTGTGAACTTGTAAGAGGATTTAAAAGTTTAGCCTATCACTTGTTATCAGACATCTCTATGCTACCTTCCTTGGTCGAACACTCACTTGTCCTGTCAATAGGTATCTGGCATCTCATGCTATCTTCATGATCAAACTTTTTGATACTCCTTGGGATGTATCTCAATATAGAAAGGATCTTTAAATCCCACTCGGTTAAGAGACTTTATGAATCAATGGTTAAACTAAAACAATATGATCTATTCACATATACAACTTATACTTGCAGATTTTCAGATCTATTGTAATCTTATAAAATTATTTTGATCAATATATCTTGTTTTATACCTTTGCTCCACTTTGATTATGCTCGGTGATGTTGTGCTTTGTTGCTCGGTGTCTGCAGAAAACTTTAGCTCTTTCCTCAGCTTGATTGATTAGGACTGTATGAAGTTGCTCTTCATCAGTTTCTCTTTAGTATCCTCTTTTCATTCATTCACCCACCACAATTCATAATGAATTGAGTTGTCTCTTTATAGACATGATATCACCATTGTTAGGTTCTTAATTTTCTTGATCTTGTCATGATCCACAGTTCTCACCAATTATATTTAAAGAAAAAACCCTATTTTATCTCACTGAGATCTTCTTGCCAACTGGACAAAATAGCTTTAAATCCCTTACTTATCTTTGGCTTTATCTTGTCGATGAAAACAAAGATAACTACCATTTAAGTCTATATTTAGCTATGCTAGCTACATATTTTGTCATTTATGAACTCAAGTTAATTTCGGTGTTTAACTCTTGGATAGCTTCGGTCAACACTCTAGTTCTCCTCGGGCTTCTCCATCAGTTTACACTATGTTTCTGGCTGTCATTTATGCTTGTGATTTTTCTCGTCAGTAATGTTCATCGGTGTTCTTTCTCAGGCATCACTATAACTTGACTTTCGGTGATCTCTGTCTGTCGGTGTTCCACTGATCGTCGGTGTTTGAAGTCATATTGTGAATGCTTGTCTTTTATGCATTACTGAAAGCATAATCTTTATCTCTTTGATTCTCTAAAGTCTTTGACACTTTGATTATAACTGATTAGATTATATCAAGTTGACATCAATGACAATACAAATTATCCTTCTGCATTTCGGTGATTAACTTAACATCTTCAAACATTCAATCAATTACATGTCATCATTTTCATATAACTTCGCTTGGGTTTCCATCAACTCTTGAGTAGTCTTTGCTTTTGTAATATTAAACACCACCGATTGTGCCAGGCATAAATGAATAATACCAAGTGTCTTTCTGTCCAAAATATCTTATTCCTCATCTTACATTGTTGCAAATTTCTTGGTTTTTATTTCCAAGGGCTGGCATAAATCCTTCTGATAGTGATAGCCCACCATTTGCATTTTCCATAACTGAAATTTTTTCCCATTAAACTTCTCAACCTTCAACTTACCCTCATCTGCCATTACTCCCACTAAACTGTGAGAGATTCTTGCAGAGGATAATTGAATACAACCTTCTCTAATACGACTTGTTAGGGTTAGAAGACAAATATCTAACAGTTAAATGCATATTTGATCAATAAAATAGAGGAATAACATAGACAGACAAAATAGAACAAGACAGAGAATTTAGTGTGGTTCATCCAAACCCAGACTACATCTACCAAATAGAGAGCCCAATATGATTATCTAGAAAATAGAACTGATTACAATCCGCAATCCCTTGCAACTCAATACTGCTGCAAAATGCTAGGAAATTCTCATATGAAGACCCTAACCCTTAGTTGTTTTTATCAAGACTTATGTCAGTTACAAAATAGAGTTAGTATATGTCAGCCAATAGAAAATTAATCTTGATTCTTTTGTAAATAACTCCTGGACCCTGCAAGGGGCACTACCCCCAAAACCCCCATTGAATAATTTGAGGTCAAATTGTGTCAATAAAAGTGAAGAAAATTTAACCTTCAAATCTTATTAGGCTCCTTATAACAACATTTTTAAATCTAATATTTAATGGATATTTGACAAATGGAGTTTCTATTTAGATTATTTTATAGGATTGTTGGATGAGATTTCATTGGAGGCCTCTAAGGAAAAATAGCCTCATTATTGAGTCCAAAAGGCCCAAACCCTATATTTTCATATATAACACTATATATTTTGGTGAAAGAAATTTTTTGGCCATGGAAAGTTGCATAGGTCATTATGTTTGTATAATCTCTACAAATCCATATAGTCATATGATTTTTATAATTATATTATATTGTAGCATTATATTATGTAGGTTTGTAGGTTTATTGATATAATTGGTGAATGATTTCATTTTAAAATATATTTTTTATGTTTATTAAAAAAAAATTAAATATGTTACTAAAATGCTAACAAAAGGGCCAACTAGTGCAAGAGGTGAAGAGGAACTGAGAACCCTGGTCATATAGAAATCTAACCACTTAGTACCTATCCCCTAGTCTTTAGTAAGGCCAACCCCTAGTTATGTCAAACCCACAAATTCTGTACCCAACACTTCTGCAATAAGAAACTATGCTCGTGGTGAGCCACAAGTCTACCAATGTGCTACTAAACCATCATTAGTGAACCACCAACTCACCACCACATAGCTACTAGTGTCTAGTTTTGGTGTCATAAGAGGGTAATTTTCTTTTAAATTACATAAGTTTCACCCTAGGAATATATTTTGTTACTTTTTATAATTGATTTATGAGCACTATATTAGAGTACTAATGGTTATTCTATATTTTCTAGATATAAAATGCTATATAGAAGCATGATTTATTTCCTTTCTTGGAGAGATCATAGCATGTGTATATAGTGTTTGATTTTCGATTTCTTATAATAAATAAAAAGGTCTTTTTGAGAAATGCATTGTAGACTAGGTTTGGAGATGTTGTGTGATTTGTTCAAATGCATTTATATTTGATTTGTTTATTAATTCCTTTGACTGTGGGAAAATTGATTTTGTGGCAAATCAGTGTTTATTTTTCTTGAGTTAAAGTTGTGGATAATGTTTGTAAACTGATTTCTATCCAACACCATTAGTTATCTCTATCTCTTTTTTATGTAGAAAGGATGGACCTTTTGGAAATTGAGTAGATTAGGTAGGATGTCCTAAACAAGTGTTTTAATAAGTAAACCTCCAATATATAATTATTCAAATTATTCTTGATTTAATTCTCATTCAATGAACTCTTTAATATCTAAGATTACAACAATAAAATGGAACATCCATCTGTTAAAATCCTCAACAATTCATTTTTAAAAAAAATTTATTAAAAAGGTGATTAGATAGCTTAATTCCTTCATAAATTCACTCTAATGAAGCATGTCTTAGACATTATAGAACCCCTAACTCTTTCTTTCTTTAACTCTCCCTTGTTGAGTATTTAGATACATTGATTATAATTCTCCTCATAGAAATTTTTGACAAAATTATACATGTATTTGCACATTTATATGGTTTGACATTCTAAAAACATCACATGTACTCTAACATGATTTAGACCACTTTATAGGTTAATTTTTTTTTTAAATCTCTCTAATGTTTTGATTATAGAATTGTGCATAATTTAATACTAGTTAGGAGATTAGACTAGATCTAAGGAAGAAAGCAACTTTAATTGTCCCTCTTTCTAGAATATTGTTAGCTCTTAGATATTTTCCCCTTTCATTTCACTTATTATTTTGTGAAATTCTTCTAAACTCACATGTGTGTACAATATTATTTATATTTGAAATATTCACCAACTCTAAGATGGGATTCAAAGGAGGGACAAATTTAAAATCATACTTCATTATTTGAGGCGATATCAAATACCAAAATAGTTTTTTTCTCTCTCGTTTGGAAATGCAAAAAAAACTCAAAATATATAAGTGGTTTTCTATTGTAGGGTTTTAGGATGAGATTTTATTATATTTTACAATTATAAGAATGAAAGTAGAGATTAAATCTTTTATTTAAATATAGTGGGCCTTTTGGTTTCTAGAGTAGGTTTTTAGTTGTTAGATTCCATGATGAGTTCAAAAGCACAAATCTAAATGACAAGAAAACTTTAGATTCTAATTATAGTTTTGAAGGAGCTATAAATGTATGCATGAAGTCTAAAACATTGATGAAGTAAAGTGGAATAGGATTCCAGGACTCAATTAAAACTTTGAAAGGTGTGTAAGGAATTAAGATGCGGTCAAAGTTTAAAATCCCAAGGAACAATGAGACTACAATATTTTAGAAATTTAATACAACTTAGTAAGATGACAAGGTTTATTGTAAAGTAAAATTTAAAAGTTTGGAAATGTTGTAGAAATGAAGCTTGCAACATATTCGTGGATATAGAATACTCAAAGCCTAAAAAAACAAGATATGTGTACAATCACAAGAAAAGGGAATTAAATTGTAAAATCATATGATATTTTATAATAATAAAAAAGTGATAAAATAAAAACTTGAAGCTTGATGAAACAGTAAGTATTTAGAAGATTCAAAGATATTTTTTATGTGGAGTTTGGCTATTTCAAGATTGTGAGTTTTATTTTGAATCCTTGCATATATTTAACTCCAAAAACCCTCAAAAATACTACATCCATAATTTTTTTATGCTTCAATTCATAGTAGCATGATTGTGCTTTCCTGAGAATTGAAATTTATGAATGCTTGGGGAGGTTAGAATAGTTTTTGACATTGTAGAAGCAAGAGAAGCCCATGAGAAAATGCAATCAATAAAAGATTTTGTAAATGAATGAAAGTATTTTAAATCAAAAAAATTATTAAATAATCGGGGATGATATCGCTCTGCAACTCTGCAAGTTGAGGTTGTGTGGCGCCATTCGGCCCTTCGTACCCGGAGGGATTTTAATGATCTATCTTCCCTCTATTAAAGATGGCTTCCTCCTCTGACGACAACATTTCTCCTCCCAAAGATGTCGCGAAGAAGTCTGCAGATGGCCCTAATTCCTCTATGATTTCTGACCACCCTCCCAAGACCTTCAGACAAGCCCTGGTGAACGCGAAGACTAGCAACAATGGTGCAAAGTTCCTCCAACTTCCCCAAGAAACTGAATTTGGCGAAAGAGAGGGACATGAACCAGGAGGTAAGGCTTCATGCCCTAAACCACTTATTTTTTCTCCTAATTCCATCATGAATGATTTAATTAAGGCAAAAAGAAACAAGCTTTGTGATACTGCTATTTTTTTGTTTGTTCAAGACATCAATAGGCTTCCTTCCCGTGTTTATTTAAATAATTGGTTGCATTTTGTATGGAGTTCAAAACTAGGGTTCAAGTTTTCATTGTATAGGATGATTCAGAAAGGTCCATTCATCATCATCTTTAATGACCCTTGTAGCCAAAAATCAATTATAGATAGGCATTTTTGGTCCATCGGAGCCTGCAGTTTCCGTGCTCTTAGTTGGTCGGGGTCTGCAAACTTCGACGAGATCATGGCTCTCTCATTTCCACGTTAGATTATCGCTAAAAAAATTCCCCCATTTCTATGGAAATTTCTTCCAGATTCCTTAGACTCCCTTGGTAGAGTCATCCGTATTGACCAATCCAATGCTTTATAACCGCATATGGATGCAAGGATTCTTCTCTCTCTGAAACCAGGTGTGGACATCCCCGAAACCCTAATATTTGATCTTGAAGGAGAACATCTTTCATGCCCTCTGGAATACCTGGGAGGACTCAAATCTTTCTTTCTATGCAAGAAAGATGGCCATAGAAGGAAAAATTGCCCGCTCATTACCCCGAAACCCCACCAGCGACCCCCCTCAAAGATTTGAGCGTTAACCATTCTCCTTCTAACCCTATTAGCAATCCCCCACCCCCCACCATTGTGCAGTTTATTGACCACCCCTCAATCCCCACCTCAGAACCTACCTTGAACCCCTCCTTGTTGCCCAATCCCATTGCTCCTTCCCTTGATGCTCTCTCTGCTTCCTTGGGCCTACCAAACTCTCGACCAAAATCTCAAATCTCTCCAGAAGTGACCAACAATGAGGGTAAAGTTATCCCCGCCCCTAGAAATAGAAATAGAAGATGTCCCAAGAATGCACAACAATTAACCTTGGATAGAATAGGAGAAATGAAGGTCCTTTCAAAAAGAGGAGAGGAAATGTTAATGAAAAACTTACAGACCCACCTCCCCCTCTAGATGACCCCATTCAGAACATCAAGGATAACATGGGGAGTTTTGTTGAGAAGACCTTAGATGAGGGTAAGCTTTGGGCCATGGTTGAGGAGAAAGATGACATGGATACTTCAAAAGGTACCTTAGTTACTTGTAATAATGTACCTTCCTCCAAGAGTTCCCTTCATGACTTTGACCTCCTTGTCATCCCTACTAAACCCCCAGACCACCCCCCCCCCCTTACCCTTCCTTTATCTAAACCTTCTAAAAATCCCCCCTGTTACCCCTAGTGGATTGGATGATGTCATCTTGAGGGAAGGTGAGACCCGACACATTCACACTCGGGGCTCTTCCCTCAAAGAAGTAATCAGTGAATATGGTTTTAACCAAAACTAGGCCATTGTCCCATTTGTGGATAGCCCCTGGGAGTAAGTCCTTAAATTCAATAGGACTAAAAGGGTCCCCAAAGTCACTAACTCTCTGCCTAAATAAATTAACCCCATGGAGGAAGGGGACACCTCATAACCCATGAGAGGAAAGAAGAAAAGAGGTAGACCACTAGGCTCTTGTAATAAGAAAGAGACTAGAGAGGTGCTACCCAATGAGATCCCTAAATGCTTCTCAAGCTTTAGGAATAATGCTAAACCCCCTAAATAATCTCTATGGATATAAAACTTGCCTCCTAGAATGTTAGAGGATTGGAGACCTCAGAAAGAAAGTACATAGTTCAGAGGTTTAGGAGGACCATTAAGGGTATTGATTGCCTAATGCTCCAAGAAGTCAAAGCTATTAAATTTCATCTTGACATCTCTCTCAAGTGTATTTGGAGAGAAGCCATAGAATTATCCACTTCATATAATAGGGGGAAAGGAGGCATCTCCATACTCCTTAGTCCCCAGTGGGCTAAGCAAGTACTCAACTGGGGCATCTCACTGTTTAACAAGGCAGTTTGGATTTTGCTTGAAAAGAATAGTTTCAAATTCGGTATATGCTCCATTTATGCCCCCAATGATTATAGGGAAAGGACCAAACTATGGAAGTGGATCTTTAAACTAGAAGGCATCCCTTGGATTATAGGGGGAGACTTCAATATGGTATTTAACCCTTAAGACAAGATAGGGGGAAAAAAATTGGAATGGAAAGGTAGTGAAAAATTCTTCTAGAACAAATTCCTAAACAAACACAAACTCACTGATCCCTTGAGTGGCTACAAGGATGACCATAAAGACATATGGTACACCTCATGTAATTACCAATAGAACAATAAGAGAATCTACTCCAGATTGGACCGATTCTACTTCAATAAGGAAGCCCTTATATGCCATAAAGATGAAGAGGGAAGAGCTGTCAGGGTAAGCCCATACACACTATCTGATCACCACCCAACCAGTGCTAGATTCCTATCCTCTGGACTCCTCCCTAAGAAAAATATAGGACATGACTCCTTCTACCTCAACACCTCCCTGCTGGATGACCCAGGTATGGGAAATGTTATCCTCATGATTAAGTGGTTCAATGACAATGTGGCTAGTCACTCTGATGCAAGAGATAAGTGGGCCTAGAACATCATTAGTTGGAGGGCCCTCTTCAAAGATGTAGGAGGCAAAAAAAAGCCAGAGATACTAGACACACTGAAAATGCCCTATAGAATGAACTCTCCAAGGAAGAACTTGACCTTCAACTCAACCCATCCTCAGAAGAACTCACTCTTAAGATGTCCAGTACAAAGGGTTAACTAAGAAGAATCCAAAATTCTAAACTCAAGGGCATTAATATCAGAGCCAGATCCAATTGGGTGGAACATGGTGATAGAGGATCCAAATTTTTCTTCAACCTCCTTAAGCAGAAAGAAGCAAGAAGCAAGAAGCAATATTGAGGAAATCTGGGTTGAAGGAGACAGTGTCACTAATCAGGAGTAGATTCTCCACTCCTTCAAAACTTTCTACCACACACTCTTCACATCTGAAGATAGTGGTCCTGTGATGTCAAGAGCTAGAGCCAAAATCAGTCAAGTAATCCCCAGGAAAATCAGTGAGGATGACTCTTCTCTTCTCAACCTACCTATTAACTTGGAGGAGATCAAGGATTACATTGCTCATATTACTATGGGGAAGGCCCCTGGACCTGATGGGATCCTGACAGAATTCTATAAAAAGCATTTGGACTGGATTTTCCAAGACCTATTGGAGGTGTACAGTGAAGACTTCCAGCAGGGAGCTTTGGGGAAAGACATCAATTGTGGCCTAATTAAACTTATCCCCAAAGATGGGGATAAAACTATGATGCAGGAGCATCCTGGGTGTAAGGGCAATCTTGCATCACCCAAAAATATTTATGTTTTCTTTTCAATAAGGGCTACCTTGTGCAGAGCTGCTATTTATGGAAACTTGCTATTTTTAGTAAG
>MU223056.1:2823483-2850083 GCA_018584345.1 Thuja plicata | reverse complement strand
TGCACAAAGGATCTTGAAGGAAGATCACACCACCATGATGGCTAGATCTAGGGTTTGAATGATGAATCTTGAATGTTTACACCTAATCCCTTCAAAGGCTTGAAAGCTTGAATCCTTGATCTTCAATTAAGAACTTGAATGCTTGAGAGGAAGACTTGAACACCTTTAGAGCTTGGAAATGGATGCTTGAACCTTTTTGCTTCTTGACAAAATCTTGATTAGAGCTTTTTGTGCTTAGAAGACTTAGAGAAAATGAGAGAGAAACTTCATTTTATATGAAATTAGGGCACAATATTCTAAGGAGGCCAACATAGGATAATTAAATTCTAATTAGACCCATGCCCCTAGAAAAGGACCTATATTAAATATAATTTAGGAATCAATGCTTCGGAACCCGAAACAACCGACCCGAAAACGGGAAAACTGAATTTTTGATGAGCCCCAATAGTCGACAAGTTTCCTGATTTGAAAGGGGGACCCAGGTCAGGGTTGAGGTAGATCCTGACCCAAGGGACCAGAACCCCTGTAAAATATGCCAGGTGGGGTAGGAGGTGCCCGGAGAGGCCCAATCAGGGTCCTGGACCAACACAAAAGCATGAGATGATGCAGAAATGGGAGGATGATATGATGGACGTCAAAAATGTCCCCTAAGGAGGGCTAAATGCTCTTAACATGGAAGTGCTTCCATTTTAAGATGATACAATTATATAGATGATTAGCCTTTATATATTACTATTAGTCCTTTTGGAACCTAAATACAACATTTAAATAGCCCTCATAGCTTTCTATTATTACTTCTAAAACCCAAATGATCAAATATAGTTATGACAATAAATGCACTCTTCCAGATACCTTGCCCACTTTTGGATACTTTTAACATCAATGACAGAACTAACCATCACCTTTGACATAAATAAAAACCTTTTTCCAACAATATCCCTCTTTATCATTTATGACAAACCAACAAACAAAATGCTTTACATAAGAATAACACTCTTGAACAAGTTATGTCTTTTAATAATTTTGTATTTTTTCCCGACTTTTACATCAATGAAAAAGGTCCACTTTAATTTTTCATCAAAAACTTTATGTACCCTAGTCTAAGATACTCCATGTACTAAACCAAGTTGTTCTTCATCGCAAGACCACCAATCTTTATTTTAGTATGGAGTCAACACTTCCCCTAAACTTGTGCTCTCTCTAGAACATCATATAGGAGAGAGATATCTCTCTCTAATCTTCTCCCTAAAGAACTCAAAAGTATTACCATACGAGCTCATCCTTTTTATACCAAGGCCAATTTTCATCTTTCTATCCCAAACAACATTCTATCTCTTTGTTCTTAATGAGTTAATCTCCTTCTGTACATTTCAACTACCCACAACAAGCTCTTGAGAACTTCCTCCAATAGTTTCACATTATTCCATACCAAATATTTTAATGTATCCTATGTTTCTGAATCTGGAACATTTCTTAGATTGATCAATGAGATGTAGTATGAAAAATTATGGACTTTATGGAATTCTATTCCTCCTTATTTCTCTTCCATACTTTCTCAAATTTATTCCTTTCATTTGAAGAGGCATTTTCCTTTATACCTAGTCTAGATCTATCACCATATTGCTTCTAAAATACAACTTTGACATCACCCAAAGTATAAAATGCATTGATGCTCACAAAGTTATTTTTTATTTTAGGAACCTTCTACAATCCAGTGCCTTATGACCATAATGATTGGAATGAAAATAATAACTATAAAAATAATGATTGAGCTCAATATTGTATTCATGTATCCCTGCATTTTTTTTATTCTAGATAGTCTTATTTATCTTTGAAATTGTATGAGTTGTCTTTATATTTTTTTGTGTTTCCCTAAGTCAATTTGGATTGATCAAATCTTGACTTCCAAAACCTTGCTCATTAAAATTATCTACAATTTATTTCATGGAATCCATAGCATCTTTGCAGACTCTTTTTACTAAATCCAATATATGTTTTCAAATGTGGTGCCCTTTTACTATAAATAATCTCATCTAGAATCTCAGTACTCTTTTTGAACTTTTAACTATTTATTAGCTAATTGTTTCTTTTCTCCAAGTCCTTTCGCAGGCTTACCACATCTACTTTGAGCTTTTCATAGTCCTTGTCTCTTGTCTTCAATTTGTCTGACAAGAAATTCCAAGTATCCTTCCTTCTTCTAATTGGACTTTAAAATTTGCAATCATCTTCTCTAATTTCTTGAGATTTTTTGATAATCCATCTCTAGCTTTGACATCTTTTATAATCCTTTCCTTAAGATTCTTGATCACTTTTTGTGCATGTAAAAGTCCTCCTTAAAAATATGTTTCAGCATCATTTTCTTAATTTCTGAAAATTAGTATATTTTTTACACCACCATCCTAGGATTCTCATGCAATGAATAGAGCCTTTTTTCACTTTTGGATGTGTTCTTATCATACTCCTCAAATGAGTAGCCTTCTTCCTCAGTATACAATTCATTCTTATTTGGGTTATCATTTTTTGTCTAAATTTTGATGCAATGTAACCAACCTTATCATATTCAAAACACTTGAATGGTAACTTACCTTTTTACTTTCCAAAGCCTCTTTTCAATTTCTTCACAAACATGGCTTCTTCTAGATCTAAATCTTCACTGAGATCTAAAATCTCTACAAATACCTTGAAGGTTGCCTCCTTTCTAAAATATTTTTCATTCATGATTATCATTTCACATGTTTTTAAATTTCCATATAGCTTATTCATATTCAAACTATTTATACCTTTACTGATGTAGAGTGGAGCAGAATAAGGTTGGAATTGAGCCCAACCACAACTTGTCTTGTTCTCCTAGCCCTTAATCCACCAGTAGGTTATCACTTGGGTTCTTATATATTGAACAACCCTTCAATAAAAACACCACAATGCCTCTTCAATTTTATTCAACTCCTTTTATAGGCTAGGATGTTATAACAACATTCAGATCACACTAGGCTAGTATGTTCCAAATTTCAAGTCACAATTCCTCACAAGAACTCATCTATTCACATGGAATAGTGCACAAATCCTACATGATTCACCATAGGGAGTGGATTAGGGTTATAATAATCCCAAATATTCAAATTAGGACCCTCTAAAGACTTCTACAAAGTCCTACTAGTCTCAAATTCCAAACTGTCCTTTTAGGCCTAATGAGAGAGGCTTATCTAGTAGCCCTAGGAATGGAGTTTTTCAGGGTTAAATTTTATAACTTCCAAAGGATAGATATAAATAAATACACTTTAAAATACCATTTTGGTTGTACTAGATATAGAATACTTAGATCCCAACTCTAATTTTGTACCCCCAAACACATACAAGGTTTAGAGAACTAATAGGCCTAATTAGGTCTGATTTCTTAAGTAATTACTCAAGAATGGATTAACCAATTCAATCAAAAACCTAATTGGAATCTCTTTATAAACCCAATAACACCCAATCCACCATCAAATTTATCCTAACCACTCCCTACTATGTTTTGTACACTGATTTGCATTTAACTATAACCAAGCACATCAGGGATGCTCGACTAGGGCTTGGTGGAAATGTTGTCCAATGAGCTCATCTTTCCCTTTCCTCCTTCAATCATAAATAAACCTTCCCCTATTTTCATTTCACCAAGTTCCATGTGAATCCCACAGTGGATTTGCAAGTTAGGGGCACATCTCTCCAGGACCCTGATGAAGCGAGGGTTTCTAGACCAGTCTTAACAAAACAACATATTTCTTCCTTTATCTTTCACAAAAAAATTTAGACAAATTTCATTTGAGTAAAAATTTGGTCTACTATCCAACCATGAAGAAAACAAACACCTTCCAAATGCAATGCAGTTGTACAGTATGGAAATCAGAGACAGATTCCAAAAAAATAGTATTTTATTCCTTCAATTTTGCCACCAAATTTTGTATACATGAACATCAAAACCAATTTCAACATGCATGGACCTATATATCTCCAATAAAATATCCATAACCAATTTTCAAACCTTTTGGGCCGTTGGGGACGTTGCAAGCAATTTTGCATTTAAAAGTTGTTAAGCAACTTTTTGCAAATTTGTTGTCCTTTACTACCTAGGACCTCTTAAGACTTCAAATGAGTTCATTACCACTCAAGAAAACCTAAGACACCAAAAACCAAAAAAAACATTAAATATTTTCCATTTGACCGAGTTTGACCACAAGGTTTGTAGGTGTACCTTGGGCTAACTAGTCTTACAAATGAGCCTTTATTACATCAAATGGATCCAATGATCCTTAAGGCCTCTAAGACCTATCAAAACCTATTTTATTACATCTTGGGATGGGTACTCCTACACCATACTCTCCTGGCTTTGAAAACTCAAGTTCCCACTTGAGAGAAACTCCTCCAATATGGTACCATGCTTGGATATGGTCTACTCATCCATCCATGTGGCATCTAGATCGAGTAGGCCTTTCCATTTGACCATATAATGCTTGTAAGTCCTCCTCCTTGTCTATTTTACCACTTTGGTGTCCATGATATTCTCCAATTTCATTGGTTGGCTAGGAGGGAGATCCTTAAGCCATTCAACTTGTTCATCGTCTACATCCTACAAATAAACATCAGAACCTACATCACCCTTGAAAGGAGTGAGATTAGATATATTGAAAATTGGAGGAATGGAAACAGTAGGAGGTAGAGAAATTTCAATGGCATTTTCTCCAAAATTGTGAATGATTTGACAAGGGCCTATCTTTCTCATCTGCAACTTGGTGTTCTTTCCTTTTGTAGACACCCTAAAATGGATAGACTTGCGACCTTACATTAAAACACTAATTTTCATTTTTTAATTAATGGTTTTTAATCATAAATTAACCATCTATTTCTTTTAAATCCATTGCCCAAATAATTTAATCATATCTTCAAAATTAATTTTATTTAATTAATTAATATTTATTAATTAATTAAATTCAATTTCCTAAAGTTTAAATTTAAATATTTAAACTTATGTATTTATTCTTCTAACTAAATTAATTTAATTTCACTCAATAATTTTATTCTAAATAAAAAAGAATTTGATTATATCATGTTTGAATACTTTAATTTCAAAAAGAAATTAAATATTCAAATAAATACTTTCTCAAGTTCAAAAAAGGTAACTCTTGATCAACTTTTCAATTAACTAAACATCCCATATTCTCTCCAAATTGGAGAGGTGGAGTTTACTGGTTGCTTTTCAGTTAACTAAACATCCCCTCTTCTCTACAAGTTGAAGAGGTGGAGTTTATTGGTTGATCCTCAATTAACTAAACATCCCCTCTTCTCTCCAAGTTGAAGAGGTGGAGTTTACTGGTCGCTCCTCAGTTAACTAAAGCATCACCTCTTCTCTCCTAGTTCAAGAGGTGGAGTTTACTGATTTCTTCTCCAGTTCCTTTTGATCTCAAGCATTCATCCTCTAATCTCTGTGATTGATCTCAACCGTCCAAATCATTTTCCATATTCTACATAATCAACCCTTCTCAACCATTTGAAGGATCTAGGATTTCAAGCTTTGTGCACACTTACTCTATAGGATTCTTGTGAAGCATCAAGAATTCTTGTGATCATAATCAATATCATTTTATCAACACTCCCAAGTCATAGACGTTATCTTCTTTAATATCTCCATCTCATCATACACTTTCTACAAATCCTCTTAATGTCTTTATTATGCATGTAATCTTCAATACCTGCTATTTCAATTTGAGCTTTTAGTCTTAAATCACAATCAAGTATATATGTACTTCCTTTTATCTTTTCCATCACATTCACCAATGCCTTACTTATTCTTAGCTTCATTAAGTTTCTCTGAGAAGAATTCAATAGGTCTGCCCTCTTGGCTAAGTACCGCCCCAATGGCTAAGTTGTTTGCATCAGCTTCCACAGTAAAAAGCTTATTGCAATCAGGGAGAATAAGAATAGGAAATTGTGCTACTCTATTCTTAAGGTATTCAAATGCTTCATATCCCCTAGTGTTCCATTAAAAACTTACCTTCTTGCCTCCTTTGATAGTGTCCAATAGTGGAGCACAGATTTGAATGAAAATGTTGATGAATTTCCTATAAAAGGTTGCTAAGCCATGAAATCTTCTGACTTCACCTTAGGTATTTGGGGTTGGCCAACATAAACATCCACCTTTTCTGGATCCATCTTTAGTGTCCCTTTTGAGATGACAAAGCCAAGGTCCGTAAGCTCTTCCTGCATAAAAATACACTTCTCTAGATTTATCATTAATTGGTGTTTATGGAGTCTTCTTAGGCCCTGTTTGAGATTATCCAAATGCTCTTCCTTTAACCTGTTGAAAACAAGTATTTCATCCAAACATACAACAATAAATTTTCCAATGAAATCATGGAGTACTTCACCCATTAATCTCATGAATGTACTAAGTGCATTACTGAGACCAAATGGCATTACAAGCCACCCATACAGTCCTTCTATGGTTTTAAAAGTTTTTTTCCACTCATCTCCTGGTCTTATCCTGATTTGATGATAGCCTGATTTAAGGTCTATCTTGGAGAAATAACATGCACCTCCTAACTAGTCTAGAGTAGGTCTTTAATTCTGGGAATTGGAAATTGTATTTGATTGTGATTTTTTTTATTGCCCTAGAGTCAATGTAGAGTCTCCACTTTTTATCCTTTTTGGGTGCTAGAACACTAGCTACAACACATGGTCTTAGGCTCTTTTGGATTGAGCCTTTATGCAACAACTCTTGCACTTGCCTTGAGAGTTATGCATTCTGATCAGGGTCAACTTGTATGCTTCTTTGTTGGGTAAAGATGCAGTAGGGATGAGGTCAATATGATGACATATGTCTCTCAAGGGTGGGAGGGCATCAAGTAAGTCTCCTACAACTATACCTTTGTATTTATCCAGTAATTCATCAACCTCCTTGGGTATCTTCTAAGTCTTTTCTTTCTCCACTTTCTCCTTTGGTTTTAGTACTAAAGCATAGCCTACATCTGCCTCTTTGATGGTTTCTATAATTTCCTTTTCTTCTACCAATATGATCATTGGTTCCTTCTGTTTATCAAATTTTGGATCGGGCAAGGGTTTCATGGTGTAACTATTCCCATCCTTGTTGATTATGTAGGTGTTTTTCATCCCATTATGATGAGTCTTAAGGCCATATTGTCAAGGGCGAGCTAGCAGTACATGGCATGCATCCATCTCTATAATGTCACATAACACCTTATCTTTGTATTCTCTTATTGAAAAGTCTACCCATGCCTTCTCATCAACTAAAGTTTGTTTCCCCTTTGTAAGCCAAGACACCTTGTAGGGGTAAGGATGATGAATCCTATTCAAACTCAACGTTTCTATCATTTCTTTAGATACCAAATTTTCTGTGGAATCAGAATCAACAATGAGTTTGCAAACCTTACCATGGCTTTTGCAATTTGTTCGGAAGCTGGTCTTCCTTTGGGGCAGATATTTGGTTTTAGAGACCTTCAATAGAGTCATTTTCATCATTAGGCATACTCCCTCTTCTAGATCCAACTCCTTGGATGGTGAGTTGACACTTTGGGCATCATCTTGGATCAATTATGTTCTGATGTCACCTTGTATGTTTGATCTTGTCCTTTCTGGGAACCTATGGGTGGGATGACCCACTTGATTGAAGTTATAACATCTCAAGGGACCCCCATTTCTTCCTCCAAACCTGCCTCTGCTATTGGATCTTCTACCTCTAAAATTACCTCTGGAACTGTCCTCTCCCTAAGAGCCTTGTTGATTTGATTCTCCATGAGGTCTGAAATTTTTTCCTCTTCCACTACACATTCCTCTTCCTCTAGAATTCCTTCCCCTTCCCCTATTATTATGCTCTTGTCTACTTTTAATCTTACCTTCTTCCCTCAATGCAAATTTATAGCATCTATGAACTATATCAGGGTTCAAAAGATTCAATTAATCTTGGATATTTATCATTAGGCCATTTAGATACCTAGCCACCTTTTCACTTTCAGTCTCACTTGTCTTGGACTTCATGCTAAGCTTATGAAATTATTTAGTATAGGTACTGAAATCCATTTCCTTCTGTCTCAAATTATGTCTTCTCTTATGAATTTGAACTTCATAGTCTTCTGAGATATAGGTTTATTTAACCTTAGCATCCATGTGGATATCATACTTTTCCCTTCCTCTACCATTTCTCCTTGGATGAATTACCATTTTCTCTCTGCTCTTATATCCTAATGATGGATCACGGAGTGTGATCCGAAACGTTGATGCTAAAAAACATACACAATCTAAGCCAGAAATTCAACTCTAAATTCAATGGATTGTGGAAATCTGATCAATTTAATTTCCACCATGTCAGCACAGCTCCTTTCAACTTGGACTTCTCCACTTTGACCTTCTAGTTATCAGGTATCTCCTCACATTCAAATAAACTATTCAAGGACTCTAACCAGTCCATGACCAAGTCAGGATCCATCTTCCCACTAAAGATGGGCATATCTAGTTTACTGTCTATGGTCCTTCTCTGCACATACTTGAGGTAATTTAGAAGGTACCAGTGCTCTACATGAAAAACCTCTTCTTCCTTCCTAGGGTATTTCTCCTCTTCCCCTTCCTCATCTTTCTTTGAATTCTTCACCCCTTCCATCAACTTTGCCCTTTAAACTTTCTAGCTTTGCTTTCATCCATATGTTTTGTTCTTCTTGCTCTTGCACAATCTTGGCAAGCTCTGTATTCATTAGTTTTGGAGGCATTTATTGGGCCTCTTCTCCTAACTCCTTTGATGATATATACTCTAATTCTTCCCCTAAGGATTCTCCTAAGATCTAATACCACTTGATGCAGAGTGGAGCAGAATAAGGTTGGAATTGAGCTGAACCACAGGTTGTCTTGTTCTTGTAGCCCTTAAGCCACCAGTAGGCTATCACTTGGGTTATTATATTGAAAAAAAAATCAATAAAAACACCACAATCCCTCTTTAATTTTATTCAACTCCTTTATAGGATACTATGTCATCACAACATTCAGATCACACTAGGCTAGTGTGTTCCAAATTTCAAGTCACAATTCCTCACAGGGACTCATCCATTCACGTGGACTAGTGCAAAACTCCTACATGCTTCACCATAGGGATTATATTATGGTTATAATAATCTCAAATATTCAAATTAGGACCCTCTGAGGGCTTCTACAAAGTCCTACTAGTCTCAAATGCCAAATTGTCCTTTTAGGCCTAATGAGACAGGCTTATCTAGTAGCCCTAGGAATGGAGTTTTTTAGGGTTAAATTTTATAAATTCCAAAGGATTTATATAAATACATACACTTTTAAATACACTTTTTGGAGATGTACTAGATTCAAAATAATTAGATCCCAAATTCAATTCTGTACCTCCAAACATATACAAGTTTTAGAGACCTGATAGCCCTAATTAGGTATGATTTCTGAAGTAAGTACTCAAGAATGGATTGAAAAAATAAATAAAACACCTAGGGAAGGTCTTTCTACACCCAAGAATACCCAATCCACCATAAAATTGATCCTAACCAGTCCCTACTAAGTTTCTTGCACTCATTTGCATTTAACTATAATCGAACATATAAGGGATGCTCGGCTAGGGCTTGGTGGAAATTTTATCCAACAAGGTCCTACTACCCTGTCCTCCTGGAATAATAAATAAACCTTCCCCTAATTTCATTTCTCCAAGGGCCATGTGAATCCCATGGTATATTTGCAAGTTAGGGGCACATCTCTACAGGACCCTAATGAAGCGAGGGTTTCTAGACCAATTTTAACAAAACAATAGATTTATTCCTTTATCTTTCACCAAAAAAAATCATACAAATTTCATTTGAGGCACAACATGATCTAATATCCAACCATGAATAAAACAAACACCTTCCTAACACAATGCAGTCGTACAGTATGGATATCAGAGACAGTTTCCAGAAAAACAATGTTTTATTCCTTCAATTTTTCCACCAAATTTTGCATACATGAACATCAACACAAATTTAAACATTAATGGACATATATATCTATGATAAAATGTCCATAACCACTTTTTAAACCTTTTGGGTCATTGGAGAGGTTGCAAGCAATTTTTCATTTAAAAGTTACAAAAGTTGTTTAGTAACCTTTTGCAACTTTGCAACATTTTTGCAAATTTGTTGTCCTTTACTACCTAGGACCTCTTAACACTTTAAATGAGTGAATTTCCACTCAATACAACCTAAGAGACCTAAAACCCACAAAAAATCATTAAATATTTTCCCTTTGACTGAGTTTGACCACAAGGTTTATAGGTGCACCTTGGGCCAACTAGTCTTACAAATGGGCCTTTATTACATCAAATGGATCCAATGATCCTTAAGGCATCTAAGGCCTATAAAATCCTACCTTATTACATCTTGGGAGGGGTGCTCTGGCACCATTTACTTCCTCTATTGTAGAAACTTTGGAGTCAAACTTAGGAGAGAAGATCCATTTTTTTAACAATCACTAATTATTTCATTTCTTCACTAAGTCCTCTAATGTTGTTGATGAATTCATCAACTGGAAGTAAGTATCTAGTAATATCTTCTTCCTCCTTCATATTAAACCTTCAAACATTATTGTTTATTCTAAAGTTTTTCCTCCTTGACTTCATCATCACCTTCATAGATGTTATAAAGTTTGTCCCAAAATTCTTTTGCAATCCTATAATGCATTATCTTCACAAACTCAAAATTAGCTAGACCACATAAAATAGAAACCCTCACCTTTGAATTATTTTTGCATGGTCTTCTCCCAACTTGATCTCTCAGAGGATCATCTGAAACCTCATAAGCATTCACAACAAATTTTCAAACATCTAGCCCTAGTGCCATCATATAGGCTTTCATCCTTACTCTCCAAAATTCATAGTCAGGTCCATAAAAAAGGTTGCCTTCTTTGAAGAAAGACCCTCTTGAGCAATTGTGTGTTGCATCTTGGATCTATCTCAAACAATTAAGCATTTTGCAAGGAACTTGGCTATGATACCAATTCTTAGACACACTGGTATATTGAGAGGGGGTGATCTAGTATATGTGAAATCTTAACTCCCAATTCAAATTATTATTATCAATATTTTGTATCCCATGTTATCATCAAATCAACTATTTAAATTATAACCATAAACACACATTCACATAAGAGAACACCAAATATATGTAGAAACCCGGGTGGAAAAAATAATGGTGAAAACAACTACATGGATTTACCATTCAAATTTATCCTCAAAAAATAATAGACTGGTTAGAATATGAAGTAGGCATCAACCTAAAGGAGACACCAATCCCCAATTATATTTTTAGGCACCAACCTATAGGAGACATCAATCTCCTAAGACAAGATATAAACACCAACTAAGCATCTAAGATACTAATCTCAACAAAGTACAAAGAATCTTAATTATTGACCTTCAATGCATACATACTTAGCTTCTATCTAATCTAAAAAACTTTAGAACACTCTCACACAATACATATCATATTTTGTTGAAACGATACAATGATCGAGATGCAACTCACAATGCATCGCTCCAATAACACATATTTAATAATTGCATTAAATGTTCACATGGTACATGGGAGTGAACCTATATCATTTGCATATGAATTACAGTGATATCTATATTCACATGTTAGCCTAAAGCAACATTTTAATGCATCTACAAGCTAGCCACAAGAATAACCTTTATCCAAATATATAATAGGTAAAGTCCAAAACCCTATACATTGATCCAAAAGAATAAACATACTATGCATTACCCAATATAGACTGGTCCCAATGATCATCTACAAGCTATCTCTAATGAGCACATGTTACAATCCTCTAGCACAACATTTTGGAACAACAATCTAGTCAACCAACTCTCATAGAGGACATTTTTTCATTCTTATCTTTCTATCCACTGAAGATAAACTCTATAAACTTTGGAGTCTAACACAACATGCATATACACATTATCCTTCTAAATCACAAGGAATAATCTTAATTGTGGCAAAGTGCAAAATAAAACAAGTTATCAATGTATACATATTGTTTCAGGAATAGATCTTAGAAACATACCACAAACACTTCTAGATAAAACTATTTATACCTATTGCTACTGTACATACATATTGCATTGGTGACGTCTTAAACTTGACACCATTTAGATGCCTACAACATGGACTTTTCTATTAAACCAAGTGTCTTTTAGCATTCACTATTGTTGTCATTTGACAAGCTAATACAAATATATTAATATCTCATTAGCATTTGAAAAAAGTGAGAGACCTAAATTAGACAAAAATGGTAATGTGTCCAAAATTGCTATACAAAGTTCCAAATTTATTTTAAAAAGATATGGACTACTTTTTTGTGTAATTTCAACAATCAAGTGCCCATCATGTGATAAATTAAAGAATTTAAGATGTGTATGATAACACTGTGAATATTTTGTATATAATAAAGAATGAAGATATCATTAATTATTAGTGGCATTATTTGAATAATTTTATCATTTCACTATTATTTGAAATTTAAGTTATCTTTGTAATTATTTTTTATATGAGAGCTTTATGTAACGGAAAAGATATTCTTATAGAAATAAAATAGTTGGATTAATTATAAACAGTTGCAATGGATTTACACTATTTAGTACATTTTTATTTATCTAATTTAAGAATCATATATATATATATATATATATATATATATATATATATATATATATATATATATATATTNAAATATATATATATATATATATATATATATATATATATATATATATATATATATATATATTCAATTTTAATAAAATAATAATAATTAAGAGTGATGTATTAATATTTCATTTTTGTGAAAATTCTAAAAGTTTAATTGCATATTAGAAACATTAAAACATTTGTGTTTATTTATAAATGATAAATAATAGCATAATGATCAAGAAAATATCAAAATTTATTTTATTAATTATAATTATTTCAATAATATGAACAAATTGAAACACTCTTTTTATAGTCACCTTCTATATAAATTATATCTAAAGACCGCATATAACATATTCATAATTTGTCACGTCCCAATCAGTGCTATCATTCTTCAACAAGAGGCTTGGATGATTAGGTTGTTGTAAAATCAAAGAAACCAATTGATATCCCACATTAGCCTCCACTTCCTGGCAATCTCGACTTATCTGTATTAGAACAATTACATTAAAAGAGAGCTACAATAGTCACACACGTATCAAATATTTATTGACAATTATTTTTTATACATACTTGTACGGGGTTATTTTCATTATATGGATTTCTGAGATGCTTCGTCTTTTGAAATGACAATTCACATGACTGTAAAAAAAACTTTCAACGATCATATTAGAAAATTCGCAAGCATCACTTATATATGTCAATGATTTATGTAATACCTTTATCCAATCTAGATAGAAGTTTTTCCCAAGAATCTTTGGTTTCCCATCTCTTCCATTCCATTCCAATTCTATTCGACCCTTGATTACACCAACAAAACTTTTCATCTTTGCACATCCCTATCATTCAACAATCAATTCTAGTGAAAAACTAATGAAAACTAAGTATCCTTAATATTTAAGTTACCATTAAAAAGAATCATTAACTTATATTAAGAATTGCACATTAACAAACACTTGTAAATTATAAAGATTGAAAAAAAAATCTTTAAAAAATCATATATGTACTTTACATGCAAAGGGAAATGAAAAAGAAAAATGTTTGTACAATGTGATATAAGATCACATTTTTTTATTGCATAGAAAATGGATTTTTGAAAGGGCCACAACCCATTTACAAAGGGAAAAATAAATAAAAATACAATATCCAAACAACAACACCAATGCAACAAAGATGCTTGTAATAAACAACTAGAAAATCCACTTGCAATACCAATCCCAAACCTTAAAACTTCTATGCACTAAACTCAATTATCTAACTAAGGGACATGCTTTAGAATACCTTTCTTCCTTCTTTGGATCATGGTCCAAGAAACCTTATTATCCAAATCCACCATAATAGGAGAAGAGGGAATGGAAACATTCATCAAGACCTCACTAGAGATGAAACATGAGGAGAGAAGCATCAAAGTAAAGAAACCAACAATCTGGTGGAAGTCACAACAACAATTGAAGAATGCATAACAACACCAAGAAAGGGTTGGGGTTCAAAGGATGATAAACAAGGGTAATTGGAAAACAAAGGGGAGAGGGCCTACACCATACTCACAACAAGAGACACAAATTAATCTAAAGAAAAATCATCCTGAACTGCATCCACAATAAGATGTTATGGAAGATTAAGATAGGAGCAATCAAATGCCAACACTGGTAGAGGATGTCTTCTCAATATAGAGTCAAAATTTAAAAACGATTCTCCACCTACAAGACAACTTCTATTAAAAGGGGCTTGGACAAGTCTGAGTCCACTAAAAACTAAGACATAAATGTTGTAAGAGAAAAAGTAGCTATATTTTCCACCTTAAGATAATGACCCAAAATTTCCCAATACCAATATGGAAAGATTTACACCAAAGTGGTGAGGAGGATTTGAGAGGAAACTACAAATATGTAGATTAATCAAGGTTACAATAAGAGGATTAAACAATAAAAACATAGGATTTCAATAAGAGATTTGGCCCCAAAACCATAACTATTTCTCAACAACAACATCTCAATCAAAGGTCAAGTTTTTTTTTTTTTTTTTAAATCTTCAATAAGACATTGTCCCCCAAAACCACCATAGGAGGAGATGAGGTGCATAGAAACACATTACTCCCAAACTTGGTGAGATTAGAGGAGGCATGGGTGGCATGGGCACTAAATGGAAGAGAATCAAAACATAAAACATAAAATATTTATATTAGCTCAACATTTATGATTAGTATCATAAATAAGCATAAGACTAAACAGTAAATGTTGTAAAACAAAAGATAATAACAAAAATTTAGGAAACATTATTATCACTAAAAATATGATTGAAAAATTAATCAAGACTTTAAATATTAGAGTAAGATTCCTAACAAAAAAGGATGCTATTTTAATTTTTCATATAATTTATTAAAACACCTTAAAAGGCAAGAAGGTTCAAACCTAACTTCTTAAATTTTGTAGATGTGTATTGTCGTATAAACATCATTGAATGATTTAACAAAAAGAATTATACAATATATACATTTATTTACCTGAAAATGACCACTTCCATTGACAGAGAAAATAAGAATAACGTTATCAGAGGTACCAAAAGAATCATTGAGAAAATCTTCATTTTTTTGTGTAGTAGCCCACATCCCTCGTTCAATTGAGAATTGTAAATTTTCCATGCTATCGCTCTTTATGATAAAATATCTAAATTCAATTAATATTTCAAATTTGTATTATTCACTTATAATTGGTATTATACAATATTAAAATAATTAGCTTAGTTATACAAACCTTGTAATTCCTTGAAGTTGCTCAGGGGCATAAAAATTTCCTCTCCTACGATTAACTTGTGTACAATCATCATTCTCACCCACAATGGATATATTTTTGGCTTCTTCAATTCGCCTTAGTTTCGAAGCAACTTCGTTCACTAGTGGTGCTGGACCAGGGAGCTTTTTATGTATAAAGCGACACCAAGATCCATTTGGACAAAATCCATAATTGTACCTTTATCAACAAATTCAGTATAAATTAAATTACAATATAAACTTCATAAACTTACAAACTCTTCTAATGCTTCCCTTATTACATGTCATAATCAAATTATATAGCATTTCTGATTTCAGCTTCTCTCTAATATAAACTATTGTTTAAACTGAACATATTTTGTAAGTCTAAAATAAACCAAAAAATTATGATGAAATATATTTTACTTATGCTTCAATCTACAATATTATAAATAATAAGATTATCTTTTCAATTGGAAAATTATAAAGAATGTTATATATATATATATATATGAGAAAGAAATAATATTACATATATATTCAAGAAATGTGTATACTCACGAAATACACTCCCTGGTATCTTGAAGTTGATGTTTATAGATGCAATTGTGGCGTCGGCATTGTCCATATCTAGAAAAATAAGGGCAGATGGGCATCTTAGATTCTTCAAGAGAATGGAGAAAAGTACAGAGAGAGTCATCAAAAGGACATTGATTCCTCAACCACAATCTGCACACAACCTCCTTGTATCTTCTTCGCTTTTTACTACTCCGATTTACGCCCTCTGCACTGTCCCCTTCTTTCACTGTACCTTCGAAATCGAACCTCATTTCCTCTAATTTGCCCATTATTCTTCTCTGCTCTTTTAAATTCCCATTTCCCCTCTGTAGATTATAACTTTGAGATTTATCAACTACTTTTGAAGTGTCTTCCTGGTTTTAGACGGTATGAATGATCATCAAACGACGCGGCTTTCTATTTTGTGACGTTTGAATCCTGCAGAACTGTGTGCTTTTGTTTAACAATGTTAGGAGAAATTAGATTAAGTTTTGAAAAGGATTCTGATTAGGCGAAAGTCTTGGGATGAAGAAGTTTTTGGTACAGTAGGTATGTCCTCCCTGAATTTATCCTTCTTGTTGGGGAGGGTTACGGTCTTTCCCTTCAAATTTTAGACTCCGTTGTTCATAAGGTTGCCTCTAAGCTTGGTAACCCTCTTGGAGGGAAGTTTCTTGGGGTAAGGTAATTTTTTTTGGGAAATGGGTCAAAAGAAAATAGAATTTTAAGGTCATTTTGAAATTGCGGTCATAGTGAAGGGGTTTTTTTTATGTCCTCTTCAAGCTAGGGAGATTAGGTTTGAAATCTTGTGGATAGCTCATGGTTTATACGTAAGTTGGGGTTTGTTCTTATGGGGCTTTGATCTTGAGAAAGAGAGCATGAGCACTATTTTTATAATGACCATTTCTAGGAATGTCTTGTTGGTGCTCAAATCAACAGATTGGATTTCCTATGAACTTGTCAATCCAATGTTTGGAAACCCAAGTGATTTGGCCAACTAACAAGGTTTCAATCAAGATAAGGCTGAACCTTCTGCAATTTTGGCTCTGCAGAACCAAGGCTGGTAGGCCTATACCCTAGATTTATCCTCCAAATCTCAAGATTTTTATAGCAGATAAAGTATACTTCAAACTTCATTCTCATAAAATATGGCAAGGTACTGAAAGAAATATTAACTGAATGCAGTATGTCATAAAATGCTAACTAAACTATTTTGTTAAGAAAATGTTTGTAGATATGAATGTGAATTGAGAAGGACAGATGGATAGAATATCACAAAACTATGAACAATGAACTAAATAAATATAATCCAATATGCATATAGACCAGTGCCTTATTCTATCATGGGCAATAGAGTCAAAATCATCCCAATCCTATGTACAACCTTAGAGATAGTTTACAAGAAACATATCACTTCAAAGGTGTTATGAAATGAGCATATAACCTTAGATAAATTCAAAGTTATCTCAATTGAATATTACTTTTCAAATGACAGACTGATTGATTGTGGCCACAATCAATTGAATTTAACCATGCAGGATGAAAAGACCAATTGACAATAAAAACTATGAATTTAATCAGGAATATGCAACATCAAACTATCACTTTGAAGAAAATCTATAGATTTTATCCAAGGGACTAATTGAAAATGATAATGAAACAATTCCCACAGATGAAAGAAAAATGGCGCTTATCTTTATTGATTTTGGTAAAATGATACATTTAAGTCCATGTTACAATTGTTGATCAAAACTATCCAAACCACCTATAATAACAATGATAATGATCATCCCCTTCATATTGATCTTGGTATCCTTATTACTATGAAGTCTAAAGGATGTGAACAAGCTTAAGATCAATATGTTTGTTCATAACTAAAACCTAATCCTAGGATCAACAACTGGACACTAGCAATTACAATTAAGGAGTATTTGACATCCTTGTCTAAACAATCAGTTATCGACCCAAAGGAATCAGAGTAATGGTCACTTAACAAATCACTTGTGATTTGTTAGAGACAATTCAGAATAATGATTCTGTGTTAAGACATTATGGTACTTCGACCATACTTTCATCCATATATTTATGCTTTTGATAATGGATATATTTCCTAGAAGATCGAATAACTTCATCATTTTGAGCAGGCACGTCGACATTGTCGACCATCTTATGTTACCATATATCTCCATAATAATTCCTCACCATGTGTCTGCATGTCTTTATCTACCTTAGTATCTCCTGAAGATCACATTGTTTTATCATCGAACATGTCCATAATCACCACCCTCGAAACCCTGCATGAAGATGTCGACGTATCAAATAATAAATCAAACCCTAAGAGAAATAATATCAAAATATAAAATGATAAAAAGAAATCTTAATCATCCCTGTCACTCGGGCACTCTGTCTTTTTTACTGTCGAAGACACGTGTCAAGATTGCGTAATGCCTTGAAGAGTAAAAGTTGTGCATCTCCGCTTTGAGGCATTACGCCTTTCGCTGATGTTTTTCGTGCTTTAACAGATGATCATGTTACTTTAGAGTTTGTGGGTCCAGGACGCATGTCAACATTGTGTATTCCCTTAAAGGTTAAAAATCTTCATCTTTGGCTTTAAGGGATAGCGTTAGCCATAGATCATGTCTTAATCTTAACCATGTGTCACCCTTTCTTACAACTTGGAATTCAGTGAGACCAAGACACACGTCAACATCATGCATTGCCTTGAAGCTTAAAGATCTTCATCTTGTCAATCGAGGGATAACGCCAGTCATCGATTGAAATTTGACTTGCTCGTCATTTTGACTACCTCCGACCTTGGTGGGTCTGGGACACGCGTCAACATCACGCGTTCCCTTAAAAGTTAAAGATCTACATCTCTGGATTTGATTCATTATGCCAATTATCTATGCCCATCAAACTTAACCACCAATTAAACTCTGAAACTCTGCTATCAATCGATCACTTTTATTGATGGTTTAAAAGATCACCGTTAATAATACCCATGTGCTAAAAGATGGGCCTTAAGTAACCCAAACTTTAATCCTTCTTGTAAACCATTGTGTAACCCTGTCATCTCATTCAACCAACCACATTTTGCCACATGTATCCTTGTCGTTATACATCCTTAGCCTCGGTGGGTCCGGGACACGTGTTAACATCATGCGTTCCCTTAAAGGTTAAAGATCTGCATCTCTGGCTTTGAGTCATTACGCCAACCATAGATCTTCTCCGAGGTTTAATCGTTGATATGCATTCATTTACTTAGAGTATAGTTGGTTAAGGACACGTGGCGACCAAGCGTAATGCCTTAAAGGATAGATAACATGCATCTTCTCTTTAAGGAAACACGACGGTCGTCGGATGAAGATTGATTTGTTCGATGTTTAAGTAACTTTGAGCTCAGTCAAGCGAGATCTAAATGGACACCTGTCGGGTCGTCGTGATGCCTTAATGAATAAAGGTCACTCATCTCTCGATTAAGGGAATACACCAACCTTCGATCCACACTGAGGTTTAACCATCGGACATATCTGCGCAAGGGTATAAAGTAAATAAAAGATCGTGAAAAGACAAGCAACAGCTATATTATGAATTCAAATATGAATATGAAGGTCGAGAAACATAAGAATGATATGATATATGAAATAGAAATAGACATAAGAGATAAATAAAAACATAGATAAATATGTAAAATATGAAAGCATAAATCCCAATAATGAATATAAGGAATACTTCCTTGAACTATTTTCATGTGCAAATTTGATCTACAAATTTGGGTTCCACCATGTCTATTATTTCCTAAGTTTTGTGTGTATGTACATCTAGACAAAGTGCTTACTTTTTCTATCACCTTGCTCTCAAAATTGGGTGATTAGGTACAACATATAGTTTAAGAGGATGTCACTGTATTGTGTCAAAAATGCCATTTGGTTACCCACTACTACTTTGGATGCATAATATATAGGAGGTCAAAACATTGGGAAGAGAAAAGATCTAGAGGATTTTGGCAATCCTCAAAGTGATGAGGAACCAATGTTAGATGAAATTGTTATAAATGAAGATTCAATTGTGTTGATTTCCAAGGGAGCTTATAGGGATCAACTTAAGACATTAAGGATTAGCTTGAACATCTTCTTCGAAATGAATGCTAGCTCTGGGACCTATCCAACAAGCCTTCTCCTATGAAGGGGGGAAAATGGTGAGAGTTTATTTAGTCACCCTAAGGTTTTTCTAAGAAGGATATGGTCCCTAAAAGAGATATTGGTACAATCCCTAGCTTAGGGGTCCTACCAAACAATTGAACCAAACAACTATTCAACCTCAAAAATATATAAATGAGATATTCATTTGTTAACATGTAATAAAATCATTATAGTAGGAATATATAAATAATAATGGCATTGCAAACCAACACACTTACATGCCCTTGCATTCAATCCTTACAATGTATATTGCATCAACTCAAAAAACATTCTCAACCTTCTTCTTGTTGAAATCTTCTAATTTTATCCAAAATATATCTCCAAAATGAATGGAATCCCATTTTATAGCAAAGCATGGAGAAGTTGGTGAAAATCCCACGTTCATGCATAATGGGCACATTGACAATCATTCATTTTCTCCCAGGATCCATGTGCAGTTCCTTATCACATCACTTTGGCCATTAAAAAAGGTGAATTTGGGTCTTCTAGGGCACTAGAGAGAAAAAAGGGAATCGGTTCAACTTGTGGAGATTTAATAGGCATTAGGATAAGTCCATACAATGAAGAAAGTTTGGCAAGTTGAGTTGAGAAAAGAATTTGGAAGAGATTCAACATCTGAAATGACTTGTGGGAATTCGAAGGAACTAAGACATGGAAAAATTTTGCAATGTTCAAATACTAGGAAAAGTTTTCTAACTAGATTTTTTCAAGTCATCGAGGATGTGTTGAAAGTTTCACATATCAAGCTTTGTACACCCCATAGTTCTACAATTTTATAACTCCCCCAAATGCAATTAAAATTTCACTAATTTTGAACTATGAGAATCCATTAGGCTTCAAGGTGGCATTATGACTTGGCTAGGAACCATTTCAAACTATTCAAATTTTAAAACATCAACTCCTACAACCAAAACAAGGAAGAAAATATATGGACAAAGTGAGGAAAATTATTTTTGGTTCATACAAGATTGCAAGTGAGCTCAAATGATCTTACATCAAATACTTGGTTATGAAGGAAAGTCGTCTTGATTTTTCTAGAGAAAGACCAACTAGGTAGGAAATTTGTATTAAGGGTTTGTCATAAGATTCTATTTAATGCTTCATAAGACATTTTGGTTTCAAACTACCTTGATAAAAATGGTCTATTTTGGACAATGAGTTATTTACCATGTGGTTGTCGTTCTCGATTCTTTTGGTTGAGGTGTTGATTGTTTGTGTACATGTTGTAGTCTTGTTGTAGCCAGTTTCTTATTGTTGGTAGTTCATTTTTGTTTGTTGGACTCCAATGATTTATCTTTCTTGCATTGTAAAAAAGTGTTAGGACCTCAAGTTATTTACCATGTGGTTGTTTAAATGCTAAGCTCTTTTGGTTGAGGTGTTGATTGCTTGCTAAAATGTTGTAGTCTACGTGTAGCTATTTCCTTTCCATTGCTAGTTCTTTGTTATTTGACTACACTTCATTGATCTATCTTTCTTACTTTGTATAGAAGTGTTATGACCTTTCAAAAAACCTACATGTATGCTTATGAGAATAAAGTAAATTCTCTTAAGTAAATAAAAATGATTGTTTAGATAAAAATAAAGTAAACCATATAAATAAAACAAAATAATTCTTAAATAAATAAAATGGCTCTGAATAAAATAAAATAATTCTACAAGGATTGGTGTTGGGGGAGTAAAAGAATATTGGGGCTAGGGCTTAAGGATTTAAAGTTACAAGGGATCGCCCTTGCTATAAAGTGGATCATCAAGGCCCTTAACAGGAATGAGCCTTGGAAGATTCTTGTGAGAAATAATATTGCTTCAATAGTCTCTAAAGGTGTTAAACCTTAGAAATGTTTGTCAATTTTAGATCTCCTTACTTGTAGGTGCCCTGTTAAACCTATAGGATCAAAAATGTTTCAGAGCTTGTGGAAGGCTTGGGAAATGATTAAGACCAAGGTTATTAACAATAATTTATGTCTCGGCGATAATAAAGTGTTTAGTGATAGGTCAATTTGGTGGAATCCAAAACACAATGGTAAGCCAATAGCCTTACTCCAAGGGTGTTATGTTATGAAATGCAGCCACCTTGGTATTAATTATTTTAGTGATATTTTTAGAGATGATATATTAATAGGTTGGCCTTCTATTAGTAATGCTAAACAAATACCTCCTAAATGGAGAACCTACTTTGTAGGATAAGAATCTTGCAAAAACATTAACTTTTATATATGTTGTCTTAAAGGAAAGGAGCAATATGTTGATTTTAAAATGGATAGATGGCTCTCTATTAAATAAGATTAAAGTTAAGGATATTTATAACCAATTAACTAATAATTATGGTGTTAATTGAATATATCCCTAAATGCTGGAATATTTAGATTGGTAGTAAAAGTTAGTAGAAGCATTCCAAGACTATGTGATCTAACTATATAGAGCCTAAAAAGGTTTGCTTCGGGTGGCTCTGTTACTATAAAGGTTCCCTTATAAATTGCAACACTCTAATAGTGAGATTTTCTCCATTTACAGGAAGCTTGAATCCATAAAGCACATCTTCTTTGAATGTTTTTTTTTGTAGGGAGATTCAAAATATTTTTTGTAATGGTCTTTATAGTTGGAATCTTGATAATCAGAATTCATGATTGAAAATTCTTACTAGAAACGTTGAGAACATTGGTAAATTTCATAATATATTTTGGCTCTCTCTATTGATTAAAATCTTGTGGTATATTTAGAAAGTAAGAAATGATGAGGTGTTTGACAAGATTAGGAAAATGCTTACCTAGCCTTATAAAAGACTCACCATTTTTTATGTTGCTTAGCATGTAACAGTTGCCATGGAAATTTCAAATGTCAAATTCCTTAAGTTGCTTGGGGATGGGTTTGTTACTTTTGAACTTGCAAGAAGTGAGGTATAGGCACACATGGTCTTACAATAACAACACCAACCCCACCTTCCATAATGAGCTAATAGAGCACCACAAGAAGCACAATGAAATAACTGAGCCTAGCAAAGTAGTTAAGAAGAAGGATCACCCCAAAACAATGATCCATTTCAACTCTAGTAGACACTCTAACGTGGAGGAAGTCAAATCTAAATAATATGTTTTGGTAGTCTCCCCTCCTTTGGATGATTAGGAGTGAGACAAGTACAATGAGAGTAGAGTAGATGGTGACAATTAAAATGTTATGTGCTACCTTTTAACTTTGTATAGTCATTTTCATGTCATGGTTAAGATTTATGTGTTTTTTATGTCTAAAATTTGATTCAATACTATTATGCAAGTCAAAGGCCATAGGCCTCATAAAAACTTTATGTGACTTATTACATGACATTCATTTTGTAGTGTAACTTTTTCTATAATTAAAAAAAAATTATTCTAAAATAATTAGATTAATTCTAAAGTGAAAATATTTTTTTAGATAGATTTATTTAAGATAACTATACTAATTTGTTTATTTAAATTTTATTCAATTTTATTTTGCAATTTATAAATACAAATTATCTAAATGAGAATGATACTTGTTGAAGTCATACATGGTTTTTTAATGTGGTTTTGGATGTTGGACTTTAATCATGAGGAAGAGGACCATCCAAGGGGGTCCACTAGAGTGTGTGTATATATTTGGCCATTTCCCTTAAGAGAATTACATGGAAGTATTTTACAAATCTATAACAAAAGATATATTATTTTGTAGTTGCTTCTCCCCTAAGAGAATTACGAGGAAGTATTTTACAAATCTATAACAAAAGATATATTATTTTGTAGTTGCTTCTCCCCCTGCATTGGAGCTCATGTATACATGGATTATACAACATTTATGTGTCATGGTAGGCATGATTAGGAAACCTCTCAATACCTGTAAGCCACATTAAAATGAGAAAACTTAATACGGTAGCAAGCTAGATTGAAACAATAATGTTTATTGGTTTATAATAAAGAAGTTGTTTTTTTCGTCTCAACCTATAATGAAGAAGTTATTGTTCAATTCATCTATGGATTTTTTTATGTGGTTTTGGATGTTGGAATTTAATCATGAGGAAGAGGACCATGTAAGTGGATCCTACTTGGATCTGCTAGATTGTACATATATTGTCATTTCCCTTAAGAGAATAAGAGGGAAGAATCTTACAAAACTATAACAAAATATACAATTATTTTTTAGTTGCTTCTCTAGATCTTATACTGGGACTCATGTATACATGGATTGCAATACATTTATGTAGAGAATTAGAGGGAAGAATCTTACAAAGCTATAACAAAAGATACGATTATTTTTTAGTTGCTTCTCTATCCTATACTGGGACTCATATATATTACAATACATTTATGTTTCATGGTGGGCCTGAGTAGGAAATCCCTCAATGCATGTAAGCCACATCAGAATAGGACAACTTAATATGGGAGCAACCTCAATATATTGAAAATTTATTGTTCGTTGGTTTGTAATGTAGAAGTTTATTTTTCAATAATCAACCTATATATTTAACAACTCACAAGCTTTGGATTGTGGCTCAATTTTTTAGGAATTCATTATAGTGAATTAGAATTTAAGAAAATAAAAAAATAAAAAAAGATTCAGGAATCCCATTACAATATATTATTTTGTAATGGAATTTGGCCTCTTAGTTCTGCAAGTCCTTTATATCTTTCCCTAAGATAGTAGGCCTTTTCAAGAGCACTGAGCTTCTTGGCTTGTGGCCTAAACATTTGTAATATGCTATTTATATAGTGAGTGTGGGTTTACTCCTATTGATCAAAGGGTAGGGGTGGCCAGCAGTCCCTACATACTTGGATAATCATCGGTGTTGTTGTTCTTAGGGGACACCACCTCTTTAGTAGCGGGGCACTAGAGACATAAGTGTTGGGACGAAGTGGGAAGCATAACTGAATGGATTTGTGGTTTTTCATGTAAACATTGGGTCTTCACGTGTTTGTTTTGTCATTGCAATATCTTTCATTGATGGTTATATCATGGTTAGCTGGATATAGATAATTGATAAGTGTGTGTTTGACTAAAAAGTTTAAGATTTGGTTAAGAATAATTTGCCCCCATTCTTAAGGTGTGTTTGACATACTTAACCATGGAAAAACATACACATACCTTTGAGAAGGCTACACAATTTTTAGACCATGTCTTTTTAGTGTAAAAATTATTAATATATACTACAATTAATAGTGAAGGATATACTCATTTAACATAAAGCCCAAGAAAATTAGATCAATAACATCCAATAATATGACAAGTTACTAGATTAGTTAGAAATCAAGATTTGGCTAGGTTGATGGAAAATGCTATTTTAGAAGTAGTTGAGGTACACGAGATATATTTGTGCTATAATTCCAACTCTTGTCACTTGAAAGATAATGCATGGTATAAAATTTTAGTCAAATGAAAATAAAAAATGAATATTGATTTGTAGTCCCAAAGATACGTGTTGATACAAAATGATTTAATATGGAAAAATCGCGATGAGTTGTTGTCAAACTTCCTAAACCAAGAGCATGTTATGAATGAGTGTCATCCACAGTTTTTGTGGAGGAAAATTCAAAGCTATAAGATCCCTGTGGTAGGATATTGGTAGTGTACCTTCTTGAAGGTTGTGGTTGACATCATAAGAAGATATGACACTTGCCAATCATATCTGAGATGAACGAGCTAACTTTTCAAATCGATGGTTGATAGCTCATAATAACCACTACAAGAAGATTGAAACATTTTTGTCTATTGATTTTTTCTTATTCATGGGTGATCCCACATAGTGGGTTACACTTTTCGGGAGGAAGGATTTCACCCCGAAAAGCGTGGCCCACGAAAAAACATTTCATACTTTCGATCGGAAGTAAGTAACTTCCGGTCGAAAGTACCAAAAATGGGTACTTTCGATCGGAAGTTACTTCCAATCGAAAGTGCTTTTTACTTTCGATCAAAAATAGTTAAGTACTTTCGATCGAAAGTACTTAACTACTTTCGATCGAAAGTACTTAACTACTTTCGATCGAAAGTAGTTAGGTCGAATTTGGCGATATACAACCCGTCGAAACAGTGAAAATCACTATTTCAGCTAGGTTGAAACTCGGTGGGGCATTCGAAATATCAACCGTCGACTCAACAGGTTTTTCACATTTTCATTACATTTTTTAATATATATTATTTGTATATATAATGTGTATTGTTTTTTATACATTGTTTGTATATATGCATATATATGTGTATATATGCATATATATGTGTATATATGCATATATGTGCATATATATGCATGTATACATGTGTATATATGCTTATATGTATATATATGAATATATGAGTATATATGTATATATACATGCATATATGCACACACACACACATATATATACACACACATGTGTATATATATATATGTGT
>MU223056.1:2765859-2809306 GCA_018584345.1 Thuja plicata | reverse complement strand
TCTCTCTCTCTCTCTCTCTCTCTCTCTCTCTCTCTCTCTCTCTCTCTCTCTCTCTCTCTCTCTCTCTCTCTCTCTCTCTCTCTCTCTCTCTCTCTCTCTCTCTCTCTCTCTCTCTCTCCCTCTCCATGGGAAACATAACATGTTCTTTATGGTAATGGAGTCAAACTATGTTCTTGATGAAAATGTTTTCTTTTCACTTATGTTTGGCTCCCTATAGATGAATCCAGAGTTGATTTACAACTATCACTTCTTAATTGAGAACATATTGCATAAACAATATTTTCTAAATGGCCTACTGATAAACCTCATATGCTACACAAATATATGCAAAGAAGACCAATGTTATTCGTAATTGACCTTCTATGCCTCTTTGGTGTACCCATTGCACACTAAGGTGCAATTGCTAGTTTCTATTAAGTTGAAGTTTTTAGGTGTGCCCCACCTTGTGAAAGTCATAATTGTTGATCCTTTTTAGTAGTGGGGGGTATATTTTGTAGGAGAAATTCAAGAGAAGTTGAGTGATGGATATAAATGCATCCTTAAATTGCTATTGACTGCTCCATAAAGTGGGTTGAGGTAGTTCCAACTCGTAATGTTACATTTTGGTGGAAAACGATTGCACCTATTTATTTTTATTTGATGTAAAATGAATGCACACATTTGTCCAAGTAGAGTTGTGATATAACCATCATATTTATTATTGGTAATTGTTTCTCATTATACCACATTGTCCTCTTTACTTATATATTTACTATTTTTCTTCTTGTGAATGGTGACTCTAACCCTTTGGAAAGGTACTAGTCTAGGAAAAAGTGAGCTATACTCTTTAAACAAAAAATTAGTTTTACTAATAGCTAAAAAATTATATTTGTGTTATATTATTTAGTAATTCAAGCAAGGAATCATCTTATTAAAAAATATTAAGTAAATTCCTTGGTTAATCATGTACACTTGTCCTCATTTTACACTCTTTGTAGTGATGTCATTGTCACTATATTAGATGTTATTTGTGTAGCTTAACCGATAATGAAAGGGATCTTATCCACTATCTTTAATTGGCCTTTAACCACCCTTCAGATCTATAAATGAATCCTCATTTTTCCTTCATAAATGAAAAAAATGGATTTTGAAATTGAATACATAGTTTTAAGAATAAATAAATAAATATAAAAATAAAAATTAAGTATACTCAAAAATTGGTCTACATCTCTTAAATAACAACTTTGCACATCGCAACAAGTAAATAAAATATATAAACTATGAAGACGCTTTTAGATATTGGAGCAATAAGGCCACCCTAGAATGCATGCAAAATAGATAAAAATGACACCAAATGCATGCAAGAAAGACGAGAATTATTAGATGCCAAAAGGCCAATACTTAATTCCAATGAGACAATGCCCTCACTAAATATCCTATTTACTAATAATTTATCTAAAAGACTAAATATAAAATATAATTTAAATAAATATAATTGTAAATATTATTAAACATAAAAAATATTTTAACCAAAACTTAATTTTTAATGAGTTCGTGCAATAATTATAGATAATATTATTTTTCTAAAGATTTTTAATATTTTTTTATCGGTAATAAGTATTTTATTAATTTTGTAAGGAAATTTATATCTTCTAATCAATATCTATGCAGAGGTTACTAGAAATCCATCAAAAGCTTCAGTTCTACCATCTACTACCTATACTTTGCTTGCTAGTTCAAACCCAACTACCCATCCTTTATAGCTTTATAATTTTTACATCATATTACAAATGTTATAGTTCCATAAATAGATTTAAATCAAAATTTTCTAAAATTTGACTCAAAAAGAGCTTTAATGCTCCAAACATAAGACTTCACTCAAAAAAGCAAAAACCCTAATCCCTAGATTTGACACCTTCACAGAAGAACATAAGAAAAAAATCTTGAATGGGACCATGCCTACCCCTGCATCTGCAAATGAGCTGGCACCTTGCACAACCTCACACGAACTCCCTTCCTAGAGCGTCACCCACGCAAAATCCTTGGAAGAGCAACACCCACCACGACGTCTTGTTATGCTTCAAATGCCACCCTTATAAGTTCAACTTTCAATTCTTCCCATGCAATTAGAACATTCAAATCATACTCATCACGATCAATCATCCCTAGTAAATTTACGAAGGGAATTATCTCTTCCTCCTTCACAACCTCTAGGTTTGATAAACCCTCGAAAATGTCAAACCCAACACCAAAGACCGCCCATTCAAAAACACTATCAATTCCATCCAATAAGTCCTCATCAAACAAAGACCCCATTACCTCTCAGATTATTTCTTGAGACACCTCCACTTCCAAACCTCACGCCAATACAAGGGAGACAATGTCCATGTTGACACAGTACCTATTCCAAGTCGTAATAAATTTTCCCCCCAATAGATACATGATTGCCTAGACCACCTTCAACTTTTTGCACTTGAGAAACCGCTTAAGTTTCTTCTCCTTTAGTAGACCAAAAAAAGCTTTTTATTGGCGATCAATTCTAGAGGAGAATGTTGTCTCCATTTTTTTGCTCTCCCCAACACAACCCAACTACGAGCTTACCACCATCTCTTAACACTATCAAACCATATATGTGTAGTCACTCACCGCCTTACTTCATCTGTCTCATCACAATGAATGTTTGTCAGGCCATTTGATGGAGAAGTGTACCGACATTCTCCACATACCACACCAACCTCATTCATTAAATCTACACCTATTGCCCAATGTGGGAAATGACATTTCACATTTTGTGAAATCTTAAAAATTTGTCCTCACCTACCGCAATTAATACTTAGTTCAACATTCATTTGAATGAAACCAAAAGTACCCCTTTCCAGCCTCTACGGAGTACCACCACATCAAAATACTCTCTCTCTACTTCTTCCCATGTGTCACTTTCCACGTTACTCTCAAAGAGTGTACTCGAGTAATACACCTTTAAAAAAAACAAGTATTTGTTATGAACAACCAACTACACTCACTCCATTTAATCATCCAAAATTAAACTCCAACAATTTTCCAGTCTTACTTGATTCTGCTCCTCAAATGATAAAGCCCACTTTAACAATTTATTTGCCTCCTACTTTTTTGATCTCTGTATATGTGTGACCCTGAAGTCCTCAAATGTGGATAGATCCTCAAGAATTACAATTATGAGGTTTTTAAAGTGCCAATCCTTTGTTTTTCCATTCATAATTGCTTGTACAATGATTAAAGAATCACCTCCCAAATGATTTTTCATAATCCCTAAAGATCTGCCATATTTGATTGCCATTAAGGTTGCTTTAGCTTTGGTCATGTTGTCAGTGCCATCTTCTAACTTTTTTTCTCCAAAGGCTAGTGTATTCCCTTCCAAATCTGTATTAACAAACCAGCTCTCGAAGGTCTTGGGTTACCTTTTGAGGCCCCATTGAAATCAATCTTGTACCATCCCTCCAATGGTTTTTCCCATTCAACCTGCTTTGAAGAGCCCAAAAATAGATCCACCCAGTTCGACCCCTTAACAGGCCTTAAAGATTTTTAATATTAATTATAAAGACATATACATTTAAATAAAAAATTTAAAAATTACATTATTTTAAAAAATATTAAACATACCAAAAAAATTTAATATACATTCTTTTTTTTTGGTTAATAATAATATTATTTTTATTAATAATAAAAGGTTTACAAAGTACAACATTACAACTATGAAAAAGCAACATTATTTGAAATCCCCACCCAACCACCACCACCACAACCCGAAATGGTAGTTCCCACCCATAGCCTAAGAACCACCCTCAAAACACAAACCTCAAACCGTCTAGACCACCACCACACACCAATAATAATGGTCAATAATCTTGCAAAAAAATACAATTAACATGAACGACACTTGATAAAACAAAGGCGCGGTTCAAGTCTGAACAATGAAACCCCTCCCTGAGAGCACAAAAACTAGGGAAACTGGTGCCTATTACAAAATTAAACCAAAAAATAACCCCCCACCCATCCACTAGAAAGTCCCTATTCTACCCCATTCCTCCCCACCTGAACCTTGACAAAACCAAAATTAGCACATGTAGCTCTCTTTGTCCTTCACTTCCTCGGTACTCTCGGTTGTGCATCCATCAATTCCATCGCTTGGTTTTCAACAAATTCCTGCCAACACAAATCAAGATTAAATTCCTCCCACATAGTAAGGACCTTCATTTTGTAGTCATCTTTATCCACCCCAAATGACCATTGGAAGAAGGGAATAATCCCAAACTCCTTCGCCTGCCACAATACCTTTGGACACATCAAAATCAACAACCGAGACCACCCACTCAAAAATATTGTCAAGCCCATAGAGCATGTACACATCCACCAATGAATGCAACACCTATTTGATGACATCCTCACTCTCCGCCACCTCCAAAACCCATACAAGCACCAACGAGATGATGTCCATGTTTAGGTTATAATGATGTTTTGCATCAATAAACTCATTCCCCAACAACTCCAAAATAGTCTTCACCACATCCTTCTATTTGCAATTGAGAAGCTGCAACTATCTTTGTGATGTCACCGGGCCAAAAAAATCTTGCTACTTCTTAGTGGTTAGAAGGGTAAAATTTGTTTCCATCTGTACCAAGACACTAGAACACCTCACCACACTACCCTATCAACAATGACACCTACCATATTTAAAACAATCCACACATACTCATGTCCCATCACATAAACATTTCCTACCTCACAATAAATTCATTGTCAGTTGCCTTTAGAAAAATGATGTCATTCCTCGAGTGAAAGATTACAAAAATATTCCATTTGTACCTCCCCCTCATTAGTGAGCATCAATGCCCATTTGGACAAGGTGTCAGCCACCTCATTCCCCTGTCTATAAGTGTACACAACCTTAAACCAATAAAAAAAGGTTAACTCCTTCTAGACAAAAATGAATTTTTGCAAATGACAGGCTTGTGAAGTACCAGCTATGATAGCCTCAACAATGATGAGGGAGTCATCTTCCAGTTATAATTTCATAATCCTCATACTTCTCCCTAGTTTTACAACATGAAGAACAACCATAGCTTTAGCAACATTATTAGTCCCCTCTAAGATCCTCTTTGCCCCCAACACCAAGATGTTACCAAGGCAATCCCTAGCAAGAAAAGCAATCTCAGGAGGCCCCTTTTACCCTTCGATGCACTGTCAAAGTTAATCTTTGTCCATCTTTCTTGCGGTCTCAACCACCTTACTTCTTTACTTTCATTTTTTGCTCGATTAACCTAGTCGTGCCCTTTAACAAGCCTAATCCTAAGCCTAGGCCAATGAAAATTGAAAAATTTTCCTACTCAGTATATAGGAATTGAGGCTTGAAAAAACTAGACATCGTTGTCCCAAAATCTCTTCAATTGAATGATTTATCCTGAAGTAAATCTTATCCAATGATTCATTTTTTCCCTGAAATAAACACCCATTCCTCTCCTTCCAAATCTCTCAAACCACTATGGAAGGGAAAACATTCCAGATACAAGAGAGTGTGGATTTACCATGTGCCCTCATCCAACCACCAAAAAGTTTCTCCAAAGTAACTAGTAAAGGAACTTGCCAACCTAATTTTTGAAGGACCATGCTCCAACAATGAGGAGCAACCCTATAATTAAGCACAAGATGATCCACCGATTCCTCACCCTGTTTGTACATAATGCAGTGAAAAGGACCAAAAAACCCCAACCTTCTTCAACTTTTTCCTTCTCTCCCCCATAAGTATTTGACCGTAAAAGGCAAGCCAAAAAAAAGCCTCAACCTCCAAAAGGCACTCCTTACTACACAACAGATGGGAGGGCCAAGATTCCTCACTTCCCCTAAAATCAAGGAGTTGATAACCTAGTTTAACTAAGTACCTGCCACAACACCACACCACCCTATCCTCAATGTCATTAATAAGTACGCTCCAGGTAGAAAAGATATCCTTCATTATAGTATGTTGCTATGCAGAAAGGCCTACTTGACTCAAGTTTCTCCACACCCACTCCTCACCATTTACTCCACGCTTGAGTTCCTTGTAATCTTGAACTCTGCAACCCCATTAATGAGACAAGAGCAATTTCAAATTCAACAATTGCTCATTCCTAGCCAAAGCTGGTAACCCTTCCAATGAATCATCCCAAAATTTTGCCAGATGCCCATTTCCAACCTACCATGTAATATGCTTAATAATAGTAGGTCTACAAGACACAATAAATTTCCAAATAGCCGACCCCTTAGGGGAGTTTCAAATTGTGAAAATCTTATGATTTTCTCTAGAGTCGGGATATTTTGACTTTAATATCCTAATCCAGAAATGATTCAAGTTCAAATACATGGTCCACACTAATTTCACACCCATGGATTCATTCATAACTTGCCAGTTTTGCATACCCACCCCCCCTTCACATTTAGGCCTACAAATCTTTTCCCAAGCTAAAAGAAGGATACTATCCTAATTATGTGCTCCATTCCAAAAGAACTTTCTCATTTTGACCAATAATGCTAAGCACCTTATGCGGGATTCTCAAACACATCATTAAAAATATGGGAATAACAAAGATTACTGATTTCAACATCAATATTCTACCCACCAATGTCAGGCACCTACTTTTCTAGCAATCCATCCTTTTCAAATTACAGTCAACCAAGTCCTTCCAAAGAGATGCCTTACTTGCACCACTAAATAAAGGGGTTCCTAAATATTTACCTGGTAAGGTACCTAGATGCATCTCAAGGATCTTGCAAATTTCTCTTTGTTTCCTACCCGCTGTATTGAAGAAAAAAACTTTCAATTTTCTTCTAGGTAACAAATTTTCCTAAAAATCTACTGTAGAGATCAATAGTCTACTTAATAATGTACGTCTCCCTAAGAGATACTCCCCCCATCAAGAAAGTGTCATTTGCAAGTTGAAGGTGGGAAATGGGGCCAACACCACTAGCAACCTTAATACCCTTCCATCAACCATCCACCCTATATTTTGAAACCAATCTTCCAAGTGCTTCAACCATAACAAAAAGAAAAAAGGGAGAGAGGATCCCCTTGTTTGATCCCCTTTGAGGTTTCAAAGAAACCTTGAGGGTTTCCATTAACAAGAACAAAGAAACAAGGAGTGTTGATGGAGCTACCAACCCAGTCAACCCATAAATCATTAAAGCCAAACCTCATTAAAATCTAGAGAAGAAATGCTCGATTCACTTCATCATAGGCTTTCTTGATATCCAATTTAACCATCATTCATTTTGTCTTTGCTTTCCTCGCATAGTGAATAGTTTCGTGGGAAATAATAACACCTTCCACAATAGATCTATGCGAGTAGAAACCATTGTGCTCCCCAGAGATAATTGACTTTAAAATCAATTTCAATTTATTGGCAATGAATTTCGAGATAATCTTGTACATAGAATTACATAAGGATATTGGGCAAAATCATTAAAGGAAATCACCTCATTTTTCTTTCGAACCATAGCAATAAAGGTATTGTTGAAATCTCTCAGCACAAAACCATACCTCCTAGACTCTTCCGCTACTTTCCATAAATCATATCACAAAAATATCCCATAATTGTTGAAATAAACAAGCAAGAAACACATTCAGGCTATGGGCTTTATCTCCACCTAAAGCAAAAAGTACCTTTTTCACTTCACTGAATGTGACCAACTCCATAAGCATTTTATTTTTCTCATCAAAGACACATCTAGGAATAACAACCCACAAGTCTTGATCTTCCTCTAGAGGAAAATTACATTATTACTACCTTTAAATAATATAATTTTCTCATTATTAATATCCTCCTTATCCCTTAGGATATTACCCAAGTGATAAAAAATAGAGAAATTTTGTTGTTCATTCTCCTAGCCTTCACCGAGTTATGGAAATTTTTTGTGTTACGGTTCCATTCCATTAACCATGTTTCCCGAGACTTTTGATGCCAATAGATTTACTGCCTACTCAAGACTTCAACATACTCCTGATTTAAAGAATTTTCCTATAAAAAACTATATTTCGTCATCCCATCCTGAATAATATTTGAATGAAGTCTACTCAAAGCCTCTTCTAGCTTCAACTTCTCCACAAAAATGTTCTTGAAAGATTCCTAGTTCCATCTCTTCAAGCATTCTTTAAGAAACTAAAGCTTTTTGAAAAAAAAGCCTTATTACGAATCCTCATAGGGGTCGACCTCCACCAACCACTTACAAGATCCTTGAAACCTTTAACCCTTAGCCACATTTTCTCAAACCTAAAAGGACATCTAACTAGAACATCATCAACCTGAAAATAAATACTAATTGGGTAATGGTCTGAATAAGTAAATGGGAGGATCTCAGCTTCATATGTCCAAGGTGCCAAAATCTAGTCGCCAACAATAAAAAATGAAAAAGTTTCTAAAAAATGCTTAAGAACCCACTCTTCCTATTAGTTTAGGTAAAATCCCCTCTTCTAAAATTTATCTTAATCAACCCACTTTCAGTCACAAACTCACTGAAATCTTTTTGAGCCCGACTTCCCCACCCTAACCCCCCTTTCTTGTCAAAAGGGTGGAGAATAACATTAAAATTACCACCCAACAAAAACAAAGTCCTTTCCTCTGAGTGAAGAATTTTTGAGAGCTCCTGCAATAGATCATTCTTTCTAGTCTCACTATTTGGGCCATAAACATTTACCATGCAAGACATAGTATTAAGTATTTTAGAACACACTTTGATCCATTGCTATTGCTTCCCTGTTGGATCACACTAACATCAACCTTTGAGTAGGCCCACAAAACACCTAACCCTCCTAAATCTCCTACTGCTTCAACCATGACACACTTCCAGTGCCTCAAGTTGTTATAAAAAGTAACAAAATCCTAGTCTTTAAGCTTAGTTTCCTGTGATAAAATAAGATCTAGTTGCGCTCGATCAAGACATCTCTTTATCCACACTTTGTCAGGGGCATTGACACTCATGACATTCCATAATAAGACATTTATCTTTCTCAGGAAAAAACTCAATTTCCTCTGACCCGTAGCACATCCAACCATTTCAAGCAATTATCTTGTTGTTTTTACTCCCCTTCTTTTCTTTTCCCCAACCTTAACTTTGGTCGACAAAGCTATGGATAGTCCCAATCTCATTTTCTCCTTAATTCCAAAGGAATCATTCAGGCCTATGTTGTCCATATTTGATTCCTCTCCATCATATGAAGAGTTATCATCTTCTTCACTAGAGTGATCTTCTCCCTCTCCAACCTCCTCAAATGATTTTTCAAGATTCCTAATTGGTGAAATTTGAATGTCTCATCAATAGAAACATGGTCCCTACCAATCCCATTATGTAGATCTATTCTGTCATGCCCTTCGACTCCAAAGTCCTCTACATTCCTCGCAAAGCACCGAGAAAAGGGACCATATGCTTCCATAAGTGACTTTTCGGCACAATCCTTAAGCACGATATAGTTAATTTTATAATAAATTCTAATATTATTTATTCATTCTATTAATTAATTATTATTATTATATTATTATTGTTTTTCTTTATTATTTATTATTAAACTCTATCCTAGAAAGGGGACATTACAGGAGAGTATTGATAGTGAAATCCTTACCCCATTGTTCATCATACCACTTTCTTACCCTTGACGATTCTCCGGACCACTTCATGAAGAAAGCCTTTGCCTTCATTGTAGAGACCACCTCCTGTCATTCCTCATTTTCAATGTGCATCGAAAGAGATGTAATATTTGGTTTAGAGTTCACTGTACTAGCTTTATTATGCTCTTTCACCCTCTAACACTTCTACTCAATGTCCTTAAAGGGCTTCGGGGGAACAACCACTTCTCTCTGAAAACCCGATCTAGCCTGACCTCCAAGTCGCGTATGCCCCTGAGACTCTCTTTCTGACAACTGTTTAGGTACACCCATAGTCTGATCCTCCCAAACCCCGCCAAGAGGGTGCCATGCACAATTATGAAAACCTTTGCCACAATTCCCTGCCGATCTCCGTCGTCCTCCATTGTAACGTCGAAACCCTAGACATCCAGAGATCTTCTTTCTAACAAAGCTTGAAGTTTGTTAATATACATCGTTAATTATAATTAAAAAATACAAATACTAAATAATTTAAACAAAAATTATGAAAACTAAATTTAAATCACTTCTAACTAATTTAAAATATAAAATAAACCAACCTGCAAAATTAAAAGAACTATACAAAAATCCATAGTAAAATACAGGAAAAATTAGGTAGGTTTTATCTGTTTCGCAGGACAAGATATAATTCCAGATTGTCTAAAATCACCCAAATTTTGTATATTGTCCGGAATGATTAATGAGCAATTCGAGCTTTACAGAATGCACTCCTGGCTCTCCCGACTGAATCTGCACCCTCAACGTTTAGAAATGTCTACATTTCATTAGCAGCCATGAAATATATGATCGGAAGACGGGGAATTTCGGACGGATTTTTTTAAGTGCAGATACATTCATTTAATCGTCTTGCGTTCTACGCAGAGGCTATTGACTGTTGATCGCCCGGCTCAGTTCGCTACCTCACATAAGGAACGCCTTCAGCGTAACCAGCAGACTATGGGGCGCAGCTTGTTGCTTCACCAGCTTACCAAGTATGCAAGCAGCAGCCGAAGCAGAGGAATATGTGTTTCGTTAGGGCAAACACAGACAGAACTTCTTCAGCTTCCATTTGATTTTACAGTCAGACGGTATAGCAAGGGCAAGAAGACGCTGGAATGCATTCTTACGTCTGTAAGTGAATGAAAAATAATACACCTATTCCATTTTGGTGGAAAATGATTGCACCGTTTTCTTTTTATCGGATGAAAGTAAACGCACACATTTGTCTAAAATTAGAAGATTGATTTAGCCATCATATTTTATTTACAGTTGTTTCTCATTATACCACGCAGGACATTGATAAAGTTGGAAAGGTAGGGGAGACCGTGAAAGTTGCCCCTGGTTATTTTCGAAATCATTTGATGCCCAAATCGCTTGCTTTACCAAACCTTGATAAATATGCCCGGCTCGTTAGAGAACAAAACAAGGTTAGTTAGTATACTCATCTCATTACAGAGCATAGCAAGGCAAGTCAGTACATTCTTTGGTTTCTCTATGGACACATCATAAGCATATTTAAACATGAAGTATATTTTGATTCAGCAGTGTGCATGACTTGGTCATAAATTTGAGAGTTCTTTCATATTGTCAGATTTATCAGCGTCCGCAAGAAGAGAAGAAAGTGGAGGTAGTTCAGAGATCAGAAGAACAGCAGATGGACGAGTATAAAACTGCAGTTAGGCGTTTGGGCAATGGACTTTTGGTATGTTCTTTTTGTTTTCGTACGCTTGGGCAATGATGTATCTTATTTATGAATGCCCCGGAGCCTTACATACACATATTTTTATAATTTTTAGCCCCCATGATATCTTCTTCCGGTTATACCCGACATCATATGTCCTCTGAATTATGGGCTACTTTATTCCGATGTGGGGGTTTAAAGCTGGGTCAATCTCTAAATAATATATTAGTTTTTCATTATATAACATACCGTCAAGAACATTTGATAGTTTTTCATGCTTTCCATTGTTTAAAACCTTCTATCTGAAAACATTGATATATGTTCTCCTTCTGTAAGTACATGGTCATTTTTTTGACTTATGCCTGTAAACAGATTTGTCGCTAAAAATGAGCCTTGACTCGCTCAGGGCAACGATGAAGCCATAATTAGAGGAATTGCTATCAGATTAGTGATTTTCACGTGTTAGATAACGGAAGCTCCCACGTATGATATGATTTTGGATTTTCTGAGGGTAGGCTTTTAGCCAGAAAGCACTAAAGACGAATAAACTAAAACTAAAACTAAATGAAAAAGAGAGAAAACGCTAGGTTTGCTGATAAGAGGCCAAAACTTTTGGGTTAGAGAGCGACAAATGCAAATTTATTCCTCAGGAAGGATCATTGAAGGAAAGTAAATGCAACTAGGATTTTGAAACTGACATTAGTTTAACATAAGAAAGGTACATCCTCATAAGGTCTCAGAAGGTTTCATGAATCATAGATCAAATAACCACCCATTTTTCCATCCAAGTTGCATATATAAAAAGAAAAGATTTGTGTTCTTCACATAACAAAAGATATTCAAAGAAAGGCTGCAAACTAGATGTATGAGTAATCTACGATTCTACAGCATAAAGAGACAACATGCTGGTTCATAGACCAGCCATATCATTCTTTTTTCAATCCTATTACGATAAGTAATTGGTAAATATTTGATGTATTGAATGAAGAACAAATGTGTTCTTAAATAGATTTACAAAGGATGGTGTTTCTAATAAGAAACAATCGTAGAAAATAGAAACAATATCTGCAAGATATTTACACAATAGATAGCCATTAAACATAGTAGAAAGATATTATTTTAATACCCTCCCTTAATGGTTAATCTCTCAACTACACCAAGCTGCCCCCTGAATTTAACAAACTTATCTGGACCAAGAGGCTTGGTGAGAATATCCGCAGTCTGATCCGCAGTTGGAACATACTGCAACTAAAATGTCTCGTCTTCAACCAACTGGCGAATGTAATGACAATGAACGTCCACATGTTTGGTTCTTTCATGGAAGACTGGATTCTTGGCAAGCTTGAGAACGCCCTCATTATCAACAAACAAGGGAGTCAGACCTACTTGAGACATCTGCATATCCGCAAGCATCCGACGAAGCCAAACTGCTTCACAAGCTGCCTTAACAGCTCCTCGATACTCCGCTTTTGTCGAGGAGAGAGATACTGCGTGCTGCTTTTTACTAGTCCATGTGACTGCACCATATCCCAAACTGAACACATATCCAAAGGTTGATTTCTTATCATCAACCGAACCTGCCCAATCTGAATCTGTGAACCCACTGAGTCTAGGATCATGATTCCGAGTGTAAAGAAGTCCATAATCAAGGGTGCCCTTCACATAACGCAGCACATGCTTCGCTGCTACCCAATGATCAACCTTGGGGGCTGTCATGAAGCGTGAAATATAGCTGATTGCAAAACTGAGATTAGGTCTAGTGGCAGTAAGATAGATGAGACTGCCCACTAGTTGCCTGTAAGTGGTTTCATCAACAGGAGGAGAATCAGACTTGGGTGATAACTTCAGCCCTTTCTCTGTAGGTGTAGAAGCAGGTTTACAATCCTGCATTCGAAACCTATATACCAAGTTCATGACATACTTAGACTGAGAAAGAAAAATGCTGCCATCAGTCTGCCAAAGCTCAACACCTAAACAATAATGGAGAAGCCCCAAATCGGTCATATCAAAATCCTTGCACAAGTCTTGTTTGATTTCTGCAATCAAATGTGCTGAACTGCCAGTAATGATCAAGTCATCCACATAGACAACAAGGAAAAAAATATTGTAACCAGAGCGTTTGATATACAGATATTACTGTCAGAAGGACAACGCTGAAAACCATGAGCAACCAAGTACTGATCAATCTTGATGTACCATGCTCGAGGAGCCTGTTTGAGTCCATATAGTGCTTTCTGGAGCCTACTACTTGGTGTTCTTTGCCGACAACCTTGAAACCACGAGGCTACGTCATGTAGACTTCTTCTTGCAACTCATCGTTGAGGAAGGCACTCTTCACATCTTGGCAGTACGAGCAAAAGTCTCCTCATAGTCAATGTCCTCCCGCTGTGTGAACCCTCGAGCAACTAATCTGGCCTTGTATTTATTTAAGGTACCATCTGCATGATACTTGACCTTATATACCCATTTGCAGCTAATGGGCTTCTTCCCTAGAGGAAGATCAGAGAGAACCTAGGTGTGATTCTTCAAAAGACTTTGGTGTTCTGCATCCATTGCCTGTTCCCACTCTGGAATCCCTGTTGCCTCTTTAAATGTTTGAGGCTCATAAATGCTATGTAGGTTGGCCATGAGAGCAAAGTTAACTGTATGTTGCTGCTTGCCCTTATTTCTAGAGGATCTACCCTCAATGAGCTCATCAGGACGGAGATCACTGATCTTCTTAGCCCACCATTTAGGCTGGAGAGTAGATATGCCAACATCAGGAGGAGGAATAACTGGAGGTGGAGGTGGAAGAGGATCTGCAACAAGTGGAAGATCAACATTATCTGGAGGAAAATTGGGTAGTGCACCATCAAAAACAAAATCTGCATCCTCCCTCCCATCAGGTGAACCCAATGGAAGACGAACACCCAAATTAGAAGCCTTCAAAGATTGATCCTCTGAATTCTACTCAGACGAGGATAGCTGAAATGGTCCTCGTTCTTCGTCAAAGACAACATCGCGACTGAAGATAAGACGATCAGTGTACATCAATCAGCCGGTAAGCCTTATGGTTGTCACTGTACCCTATAAACATAAGCTTCTGGCTCTTGGAATCCAACTTAGAGCACTGGGCATCAGGAATCCATACATAAGCTAGAGAGCCAAAAATTTTTAGGTGTCTGATCCTGGGTTTGTGACCAGTCCATGCTTCCTCAGGAGTCTTCCCTTTAACAACATGTGTGGGAGACCTATTAAGGAGACAGACGACAGTAAATACTGCTTCTGCCCAATATTTCTTAGGAACATTTCTGTGTTCCATCATAGACCTGGCCATTTATGTAATGGTGCGATTGTGACGTTCTACAACACCGTTTTGTTGAGGGGTGTATGGTGTGGTTAACTGACGTTTTATGCCATGTGTATCACAGAAAGAAGAGAAAGCAGTAGAACAAAACTCCCCCCATTATCAGACCTAAGAGATATAATAGAACAACTAGACTCTTTTTCTACTATGACCTTAAATTTCTGAAATACAGTAAACACATCTGATTTTTGTCTAAGGAAGTACACCCACGTTTTTCTACTGAAATTATCAACAAAAAGCAAAAAATATCTCCACCCAGTTATCAGACCTAAGAGATATAATAGAACAACTAGACTCTTTTTCTACTATGACCTTAAATTTCTGAAATACAATAAACACATCTGATTTTTGTCTAAGGAAGTACACCCACGTTTTTCTACTGAAATTATCAACAAAAAGCAAAAAATATCTCCACCCAGTAACAAAAGTAGTGTTCATTGGATCACATACATTAGCGTGGACCAACTGTAATACCTTTGAGGCTCGCCATGAGTCACCATCCTTGAATGGTGTCCTGTGCTGCTTCCCACGCCTGACAAGCTCCACAAACTCGCTGATTCCGAGTTTGAATTTCAGGTAGACCAAGTACTAAATCATCCCGAACAAGCTGAGCAAGGTAATGAATGTTCAGGTGACCATATCGCTGATGCCAGAGACTGCTGATAAAGGCTGATTTTGCCGCGAAGGCATGCTCAGGAGAATTACCCGTATCCACAAGTTTGTATAGACCATGATCCTCAATGCCAACAGCTACAGTAGTGCGTGTTGCACGATCAACAATCGAACACTTGTGTGTACTGAATACAACATCAAGTCGAGGAGAATGTTGCATAATCTGACTCACTGAGAGAAGATTAATTTACATGCTAGGAACGTAGTATACGTTGAGGAATATGAGACTCCTCCCACCAAACTGAATTTGAATGTTGCCCTTGCTGACAACTGTATACTCTTCACCTCCTCCAAATATAACTGAATCAATAAAGGGAGAAAATTTTGTAAACCAATCACGCCTGTGAGTGAAATGTCGAGAAGCACTAGAATCAATGAAGCAAGCAGAAGATTTGACATGGTCTGCATGTCTTTTAGCCATGAAAGCGTAAAAGGTAGACTCTTTCTGCTCTGTGTGCTCAACAACATTGGCTTTAGGTTGAGACCCTCCCTGCTTCCGCTGGTTGGAAGCCAATCAATGACAACAATCCTTTAGCATATGGCCATATTTATGACAATAGTTACACTAAATCTTCTTCTTCTTTGCACCATCTTGAGCCTGACTGGAGCCCTTATGCTGAAATGATTGAGATGGCTGAGATTTGCCTTTATCCTTGTGAAAGGATTTAGCAGCAAAGGCCTGCTCTAAGGAGGACGAGGTGGCATTGCTACCAAACTGTTGTTTCCAACGATCCTGCTGCAAAAGTTTGGTGCACAACTCTGGGAATTTCTGATCAACATTAGTGGAAGTAATGTTGAGAGTCTCTATAAAGTGCTCATAAGATTTAGGTAGACTTTTCAGAGTAATGACTACCATATCTTTTTCCTCCATCTTTCGACCAATAGCTTCAAGCTGATCACGAATGTTCTTAATCTTCGTGAGATGCTCCTGTAAGGACATGCGTTCATCCATCATAATGGAGAACAACTGGTTCTTTAGAAAGAACGCGCGACTCTTGTCGGATGTCTCATGCAACTCCTTCAAATGTGTCCAGATGTCTACTGTAGACTTGCCAGAAGGAATATGAGGCAACTGATCATCTGTGACAGAGAGCTTGAGAAGCATAATAGCTTCTCGATTCCGATGATCAAACTTGTCCTGGTCTGCTTGGATTGTGGTTGGACGAGTCTTTGTGCCCAAAACAAGTGTTTCCAGGTGGCTATATTCGAAGATGGTCAAGATGCGTTGCGTCCAGGTGTTATAATTGAGGCCGTTAAATTGCTGATTGCCTTCCAACATCAAGTTGATCAATGACGCCATCTTGCACGCTTCTCAATGTACAAAAAACGAGAAATGGAAAAGAGGTGTGAACACGGAATCCGAAACACGAATCCCAATGCAGAAAACAAAGGCTAAATCAACTATAGACTTCAAGAAATGATGAAGTACGACTTGCACAGATTTCAAGAGAAATTTCTGGTTGACCCAGAAAAATCCGACGAAGATCCAAAAGAGAGTTGGAAAAACCTAGAAGGAATCTAAATTTGGATTTGAAATCCGCTGGTACAGAAATCAAGACTCAAAAATCAAGGCACCCAAAAAAACTTGACGCCAACCTAGTTGAGAGTTTGAAAAACCCACCACAAATCTGCAAAAATTTTTAAAAACCGAGCAAGGAAAATAGTGTTTTTGAATGAAACCCTAGGCGGCGGCTTCAAGCTCCAAAAATGGCAGATTTGTTGCAGAAATACTGAGCCGCAGAGATTAAATATTGAAAAATGACGAGTGATGGAGAAAAACAATCCCGTGTGAAGTCAGTAAAACAAACACTAGCCGCTGTTTTTGAAGAAGAGATCTGCAGAAGAGAGAGCTGCAAGTTGCAGAGAAGACGACCGCGATTTGCAGAAGAGGATGACCGTGATTTGCTCAAGAAATCCACAAAAAAGAAGGCCGCGATTTGCGGAAGAAATCTGCAGAAAAGAAGGTTGCGAGTTGCAGAGAAGACGACTGCGAGTTGCAGACGGAAAAACGTATGGCTATGGACACGAAAACCCAAGTCAGGTTCTGAGAAACAAAGAGCCAAAATAAATTCAAAATTTTTTGTGCTCGGATAATTTCAAAAATGAAATTATAAATTTTTTCGAAAAAGATTTAAAAAACTTAGCTCTGATACCATATTACAATAAGTAATTGGTAAAACATTTGATGTATTGAATGAAGAACAAATGCGTTCTTAAATAGATTTATAAAGGACGATGTTTCTAATAAGAAACAATCGTAGAAAATAGAAACAATATCTACAAGATATTTACACAATAGATAACCATTAGACATAAGAGAAAGATATTATTTTAATAAATCCAAAATGAAGAGCTCAAAGACTCCTTTGCTTGTGTACAATGTGAGAGAATTAATATCTCTGGGAAAGAACCTCTTTTACATTGACAATTATTTTACTTTTATCTTTTCCAGTCCATAACTGACTAATAACTACTTGAAATATGATAATAAAAAATAAACTTTATGCGATCACCAATTATGTTTTTGCTTTGCTTTTCTGCAAATAAGGTCTAATTTCTAACCTAACTGATATTGAGTGATTTATATCACTTTTCAGGAAGTAATGAAGAATTAGAAACCATTGTGGTATCGTATTTAAAGCCACTTTGACAGGTTCTGCAATTGTTTTATTGCACATTGTAAGAGGATTTTCCATTTTCCATTCCATCTTAACTAGGAGTTGCCCTCAACAAAAAAATCTCCTTTGTATTTCTGAAGTGGCAATTGCAACATTTAGAAAGCATCCTCCAAAGTGCCTTTGCATTCATTCAACTATTATATCATGCTTTAATGAAGTATTTCCTAAGTTAACTCTAGAGTCATCAAATTTGGCATGGGAAATTGATTGATTAATCAATTTACACTCTTGGAATCTTGTAGAGATCCTACAAAATAATAAATCTTAAGATCGTACTGGACAAGCCATAAGCATACTCTGATAAATTATACTTCTGATAATAGTGATGGTCAAGACTACCAACCAATGATTGCAAATAGCACAAACATCTATGCTTGAAAAGATAAAGTTGGCCTCTATCAGACGCAAAACACAATTCTGATTTCTTTCAGCATATCCTCTATAAAAGAAACTGCAAAACCTTAATCCAGGTTCAAATTATTCATAAGAATTTCCATCTTTCTAATAAGAGCTATGATTATGGAAACATAGGCCAATTTTGCAGGGTTGAATACATGACCAGTGATTGTGTTGTAGAGTTGAAGTGTCTTTGCGATTTCTCAAGTATTGGCCTCTTTTAATACCTAATTAGAACCTTATCATGATAAACTTGTATAAGTTGATTGGCACCCTTTGGACCATGTTCAATGGCTGACCATTTTTTCAACATTTGCCTTTAAATTTCCTCAAGTGGGTCTTGCTTAAAAATGATTAGCTACTCTACAGAGGCATTTGCTTAGTCCATTTCTTTCCTTTTCCATCTATGATATGTTCTTATTTAAAACAATTTTGATTTCCCTAGGAGTTGCCATTATCTACCGTTATCCAAACCATTAGAAATTCATTAGTTTGAGTTGATAGGGGTTGTAATTGATTGACTGAAAAATAATCATTTGAGTTAGAGGCTGAAGAAAACTTGAAACCTTAAATATACAGAGGACAAAGAGTGGTTTGTTCCAGTCAATCTGCATGATAAACATGGCTACAGGACAACACCCCCACAACAGGTATATCGGTACTCTTGACCATCTCGTAGGAACCCGTGGTGACTTTTGGAATGACAATCTTTCACATGATGCACATCTTTGGATTTCATAAGAAGCTTGATAATTTTGGATTGTTCCTGTCAATGTTTCTTGCTATTAGGCCATCCAAAATCGAGATTGCTTGTGCTATTCCATCTGAATTGTGACCTTTGAGAAGTTAAACCATTATCTGCAAAAACCATTTGTTGATATTAAATTGCTATTACCATTCTTTTGCATTTGCGTAAATATCACTATCTTAGTGTTAATGTTTTTGGTAGCATCAGGAGCTATCATTTGTACCTGTGATAGTTGTGTCTAGCATTCATTGCTATCTCTGCTGTGTTGAAGTTCACTTGCTCATAAGTCTGTGGATGCAGAGCTTCTATGTTGTTCTGTGTTATCATTCTCTGTTTGTCTTCAATGGTGGGGCTGGTTGTTTCTATATTTCTTCACTTCTTCTTAGCTACCGTTATTGGCCTGGTGTTTATGATTATGAAGCAGCTGTTTATCACTGCTAGCTCACTTTGCCTCTGTGTTCTTCCATTCCTTATGACGGTCATCGTCTTTGTTGCTTCGGTTGTGATTGAAGTTGAATCGTCTCTATTTTGTAACTGTCACCGTCTTATTTAAAGGTTCGAAGTGCAAGTGTTGTCATAAAAATATATTTTCTGTGGAATATCGCGTGTCTGTGATGAACCGTCAAGGTGTGTTCGAGTTAATTACTCAACAGTATTCATTGTTCATTCTCCTTGTATTGCTGGAGGTTCAAAGATAATTGAGACCGCGTGGCTTCTCAAGCCGGTGGGAATTCAAATGTCGCCAGTTTATAGTGATCACATGGCTTTTATGTTTGGAGAAATACGAAACGGCAAGTGTAACTGCCGTTGACCCTTGGTGTACCATCGGGTTGTGTTTTGGCAAGTGTGAAAGACTATGGGTGTAATGACTGAAGCGATTTGAGAGCATATTACTGTGTCAAGCATTTGATGTATTTCCTGCTTGATCATTGTGATTCCATTTTTTTTGGTCTTGCAAGGTCAGAGATAGTTTGAATTATTTTGCTCAGCGGTATAACATTTTGAGTGTTATTATTGTGTGACCAGTTTTTGTATATGTGGTCTGTGATTCAAAAGGAGAATATATATGCTGTAGATGTCTAATCCTATAAGGATATACTACTAGTGATTGTAATTGATAACAGTTTGTTGAAGAAGTTATTCTTCCATATAAGCTTGTGAAGCTTTGTATTGAATCTCTTAACTTTCAATAAAGGAACAATTTTGAGTGTGGCTGGGGTTTTCCCCTCAGGCTGGAGGGTTTTCCCAGGATTTTGAGGAAAAGGCACGAAAAAGCAATTAACAAAGAAATGCTAAAAAATTTACTGTTTGGAAATATCACAAAAAGGAGGAAAAAATGCAAAAATTGACTAAGTGTTGCAGAAATCCTTGGCAAGTGCTCATATGCGCCCTAGGCGCAAATGATACTTGGTCAAGGAATTTCCTTGAAGTAAAAGAAAATCCTCCACCAGTCTCCAAATACGCCCAAGAGGGCAAATGCCACCAAGTCATTGAATTTCCTTGAGGTGAAGAAATCCTCCATGAAGGTATGTGCCCAAGATTGGGGAGAGATAAAAATTTGCAAAAATGGCTAAGTGTGGATTGAAAAGGCAAGGAAGAAAGTTGAAAAATGGATAAGTGTCAAAAAAATCCTTGACAAGTGCTCATATGCGCCCTGGGCACAAATCATACATGGTTAAGGAATTTCCTTGAAGTAAAAATATTCCTCCATCAGGCTCCAAATGCGCCCAAGTGGGCAAATGCCACCAAGTCATGAAATTTCCATGAGGTGAAGAAATCCTGCATGAAGTTCAAAATGTGCCCAAGATTGGGGAGAAATAAAAGTTTGCAAAAATGGAGAAATATGGATTGAAAAGACAAGGAAGTGTTAGGAATAACAGTCCACCAACACAACTGAGAGGGGGGGTGAATCAGTTGTGAGACAAATTATTAAACATTAATCTTTATAAACAAAACTTTCATCCAAATGATAACACAGTAAATGCCAACACAATAACACAATCCTTTGTTGTCGAGGAAACCTTGTTAAAGGTAAAACCCCGGTGGGAATTAGCACCCACAAATAATGTACTGAGAGTATAGTATCCCTGTTAGGAGCTTATTACAGCATTACAGTACACAGTCCTTGTTAAAGGACAGACCCTGTTAGGAGTAAAGAACAATGGTGGGCTCACTGCCTAAAGAAGGCTAATGCCACCCTCAAGGACTTACAGTCCGAAACACAAGTGTATAGAGAAAATATACAATCCAGTGAACTGTTTGATAGCAACTGTCTTTGCTTGGTCAGTTCCAATGAAGTACAATAAACATATCCTCTGCCCTACATCCAACAGACAATCAAGCTCGCAGCTTCCACACTTCTCTGTCTCTTCACACACACACACACACTCACACACACACACACACACACACACACACACACACACACACGCACACTTCTTTTCAAAAGAAAAGATCTCTCATATATACACTATTAAAATAATTGATTAGGTCGGCCAATTAAGCTTTCCCAATATACAAATAATTATTTAACCCCTTGCTAAGATACACACGGTACCTATAACAAGTATACATCAATTACAATACATCAGATATAATCCAAGATCCGTAATCCACGCTCGCAATCCACAATACACGCTACATCTCTGAAGTTGGCCCCAAATAGGTCTCGTCCAGAGTACATGCCACAACTGGCGTCATCAACACTCATACGACTTGCGACCCATAACAAACATTACTTAACCTGTCTTCTGTCATCCCTTAAGCTCGCATAACCTGAATCATCATCGCCTGTAAGATATACTCAAAACACAGACTCGCTCTGTCAATCATCACTGCCACAGTCCAGAAACCAGTCTTTACCAAAACATCTGTAACTCATCCAATATGCAATATTAAGCCAAGTGACCTTAGAAATAAGATCATCATACACCCTTCTACATATCCCCATATTCGCTCGTTCTGATTAATCTGTACAGTATTAGTACACTTCTGTCAGTCATAATACAACAGTTATAACCAGTCTGTTCTTCCTCCACAGAAACATATGTTGACATCAGTGACAAAACACGAATGCCAACAACATCAGTAGCAGCCAATTCCAATATCATCCAACAATCTCCCCCTTTGGCATTGATGGCAACATATGGGAAAATCCATCAACCCAAAAATGCTCTCTCTCAATACAATATTCTCAATATCCTCAACACAATTCTCCCTAAAACAGTAGGGATTTTTACATAGAATCTCTCCCCCTTTGACAACAATGGCAAAAGGTGCCATAACTCTTCATCAATCTTCTGCATGGTGTAGCTTTTTCAAATCTTCATGTCTGTAATAACCAGGTGCAAAATCACCCAAATATGTTTTGTAGTATTCCTGCGATCACTCCCCCTGAGGAGTAGATCCATACATCAAGTCCAGAAAATGATATAGCTTTGAAAGCCACTGGACTGATGCATACCTGCATCAATTAATTACCTCAGGGAGGGGTTCTCACCCTGACCATGCTTCTGAGATACTCAAAAGCATCTTTTAGCAAAGGTTTTGTAAATATATCTACTATTTGTTCCTTTGTACTAACATACTCCAATCTGATCTCTTTCTCTACTACCTTGTCTCTCAAGAAATGATACTTAATAGAAATATGTTTAGTCTTTGAATGCATTACAAGAATCTTCGACATATTCACTGTGCTAGTGTTATCACAATGGATAACCACTGGCTTTTCAAAAATTATTCCAATGTCCTTCAACATTTGTTTCATCCAAACAACTTGTGTACAATTTATAGCAGCAACAACATACTCAGATTCAGCAGTAGACTGAGCTATACAATCCTGCTTCTTACTTAACCAGCAAACCAGCCTTTTTCCAAGAAAAAATGCTCCTCCACTTGTACTCTTTCTATCATCCACACTACCTGCCCAATCATCATCAGTATAAGCATGTAAAATAAAGTCATCGGATTTTCATACCATAATCCATACTCTATTGTTCCTTTCAAGTACCTGAATATTATTTTCACAGCAGCAAGGTGTGCCTCTTTAGGATCTGCTTGATATCTTGCCACAATTCCAACTGCATTGGAAATATCTGGTCCGGTGTGAGTTAGATATTGTAGACCTCCAATCATTGATCTGTACTTTGTCTGAAAAACTCTCCGAGTTCCATCATTATTAGTAAGTTTATAACCAGTCACCATAGGTGTCCCAACAGGTTTACAATCTTCCATTCCATATTTCTTCAACATTTCCTTAAGATACTTGGTTTGAGATATAAAAATACCATTCTTGTTCTGATTAATTTGCAAACCAAGGAAAAATTTCATCTCACCAATCATTGACGTTTCAAATTCATTTTCCATCTCTTTAGAGAACCTTTTACTCATTTCATCATTACCTCCAAAAATGATATCATCAACAAAAAGTTCTATGATTAGAATTCCATCTTCACCAGTTCTTAAGTATAAATTATTGTCTGCATTACCTTTTCTGAAGCCTAGACGAAGTAGATACGTGTCTAGTCTTGCATACCATGCTCTCGGTGCTTGTTTCAATCCATACAATGCTTTCTTCAGTTTACAAACCATGTCTTCATCTTCTGTCAAAGGAAATCCATCAGGTTGCTCTATGTATACCTCTTCCTCCAAATCTCCATTCAAAAATGCAGATTTCACATCCATCTGGTATACCTTAAAGTCTTTATGTGCAACATAAGCAAGAAATAATCTCATTGCTTCCAACCTAGCAACAAGAGCAAATGTCTCTTCAAAGTCTATGCCTTCTTGTTGCAAGTAGCCTTTACAAACCATTCTAACCTTATTTCTTAACACTGTTCCTTCCTCATCCATTTTGTTTCTGAAAACCCATTTAGTTCCTATCACATTCTTGTTTTTAGGCCTTGGAACCAATTCCCAAGTGTTGTTTTTCTTTATCTGTTCTAATTCTTCCTGCATAGCTTTAGTCCAAGATTCATCTCTACATGCTTCATCAGTAGATTTTGGTTCAACTTGAGAAATCAAACAAATTTCATCTCTTACTTTTGATCTTGTCATCATTCCTCTATTTGCATCACCAATGATTTGATCTTCAGGATGGTTTTTCTTAACATACCTTGGAGTCTTAGGAGTTTCAATAAGTTCATTTGATTCATCTTCGATCTCATTATCAATCTCCAAAGGTTCTTCAGGATCAGGTGTGACCTCCTTAATCTCTGCAATCTGACCACAACCATACATTCTCTCTTGAATCTGAAACCTTTCATCTATCCTCACATTAGCGCTTTCAATCAACTTCCTCAATCTCAAATTGAAACATTTATAGGCTTTGCTCTTAGTAGAATAACCAAGGAAGATACCTTCATCACTTTTAGCATCAAACTTCACTATCTCATCATCTCTTTTGATATAGCATTTACTTCCAAATATTCGGAAATATTTTACAGTAGGAGTATGATTAAACCATAATTCATAAGGAGTCTTACTTGTATCTTCTCTGATATGAATTCTGTACAAGGTGTACACAGTAGTACCAACAGCTTCTCTCCAATGAACATGTGATACATTTCCTTCCAGTAGCATAGTTCTGGCAGCATCTAATATTGTTTTGTTCCTTCGCTCTGCTATCCCATTCTGTTGTGGTGTTCTAGGAGCAAATGTCTGTCTGTATATTCCATGCTCTTCGCAGTAGGTATTAAACAAGTCTGAAGTAAACTCACCACCTCTATCTGATCTCAAACATTTTATCTTCAAGCTTGATTCATTCTCAACTTTTGCTTTGAATATCTTGAATTTGTCAAATGCCTCAAATGTATTCAATTCAAATACATTACCTCTAGATTTAGTACCAGATGCGATCAAGTCTCCTGCTTTACTTCTGATAGAACATTTCCCATCAATGAATTTCAATTAATAACCCTTGTCCACTAGCTGTCCAACACTCAACAAATTATGCTTAAGTCCATCAACAAGCAATACATTATCGGTATTAGTTTTTCCACCCAACGGAATAGATCCAACTCCAATGATAAGGTTAGGAGTATTGTCACCAAATCTTACAACACCACCATCATATCTTTTCAGACTAACAAACTTATTTTTTTCACCAGTCATATGATGTGAACAACCACTCTCTATAACCCATTCAGATTTCTTTTCAACACGAGATACTAAGGCTCTTTCTTCATGTATAGGTTCATCATTCTTAATAGCAATAAATCCAATGTCATCATTGTCAACAACTTCATCATCAGAAACACCTTCACTAGCATAATGACATTGCTTGTCTTTTGAATACTTAGATTTATAAAACTTAGGTTTATGCTTTGGAACCCTTGTAGGACATCGAGATGCAAAATGACCTATCTTGTTGCATGAAAAACATTTCAAAGGTAACTTTCCTTCAAATTTACCGTTACCTCTCTTTTCTCTTCTAGCGATCAGGGCCACAACTTCATCTAGCTTTCATGTATCTGTTCCCATTCATCAACATATTCTCCAAGTTCTTCTCTCAAGTCACTATTGCTGGTGCTCACAATTCTTGATAAGGTATTTTTGTTTCTATGCACAGTCGCCTTGAATGCTGACTCAACTTTAGGTAGAGAATCCTTTCCCAATCAACATCTCTCTATTGAAGTTCGGTATCAAAGGTATAATCTCTTTTATAGCTTGTACTTTGGTTTTGTATACAGGTGTCAGGGTTCTGAGAATCTTCGCAATCACTTCTTCCTCACTGTAAGTACCTTTAGAGTTCCTGATGCCAATAACAACTTCAGTAATTCTTTGTGAATATGCTCTTATGTTCTCATCATCTCTCATTTTTAATGTTTCCATCTTTGCCTTCCAATTCTGTAACTTTGCCTGTTTTGTAAACTTATCTCCTTCATACAGTGCTTCCAATCTTGTCCAAATTTCATGTGCAGAATCTAAATCTTTTACCTCTGTGAATTCACCTTTAGAAAGTGCGCTGATCAATGCTTCCCTTGCAACCATGTTACATGAAAATAACTTTTTTTCATCTTTAGTAGCTTTATCCAATTCATCCTCAACTTTCATCTGTTCCTTTCTTTTAGTAATCATCTAGTAGTCGATTCCCAAACATAGCAAATGTGTTCTCATCTTGTTCTTCCAACTGTCAAAGTTTTCAGGATCAAGCTTCAGACTATCCTTCCTATAGTAAGTCATCTTCAGGATCACCTCAAGCTATTAAGCTTTCTCTCTAAGGACCAGTAGCTCTGATACCAATTGTTAGGAATAACAGTCCACCAACACAACTGAGAGGGGGGGGGTGAATCTGTTGTGAGACAGATTATTAAACATTAATCTTTATAAACAAAACTTTCATCCAAATGACAACACAGTAAATGCCAACACAATAATACAATCCTTTGTTGTCGAGGAAACCCTGTTAAAGGTAAAATCCTAGAGGGAATTAGCACCCACAAATAATGTACTGAGAATATAGTATCCCTGTTAAAAGATTTAGCCCTGTTAGGAGCTTATTACAGCATTACATTACACAGTCCCTGTTAAAGGACATACCCTGTTAGGAGTCAAGAACAATGGTGGGCTCACTGCCCAGGCACACTGCCTAAAGAAGGTTAATGCCACCCTCAAGGACTTACAGTTCGAAACACAAGTGTATATAGAAAATATATAATCCAGTGAACTGTTTGATAGCAACTGTCTTTGCTTGGTCAGTTCCAATGAAGTAGAATAAACATATCCTCTGCTCTACATCCAGCAGACAATCAAGCTCGCAGCTTCCACACTTCTCTATCTCTTCACACACACACACACCTTTTGAAAAGAAAAGATCTCTCATATATACCCTATTACAATAATTGATTAGGTCGGCCAATTAAGCTTTCCCAATATACAAATAACTATTTAACCCCTTGCTAAGATACACATGGTACCTCTAACAAGTATACATCGATTACAATACATCAGATATAATCCAAGATTCGTAATCCACACTTGCAATCCACAATACACGCTACATCTCTGACGTCGACCCCAAATAGGTCTCCTCCAGAATACACGCCACAACTGATGTTATCAACATTCATATGACTTGCGACCCATAACAAACATTCCTTAACCTGTCTTTTGTCATCCCTTAAGCTCTCATAACCTGAATCATCATCGCCTGTAAGATATACTCAAAACACAGAGACTCGCTCTGTCAATCATCACTGTAACAGTCCAGAAACCAGTTTCCACCAAAACATCTGTAACTGATCCAATATGTAATATTAAGCTAAGCGATCTTAGATAATAAGATCATCATAAATCCTTCTACATATCCCCATCTTTGCTCGTTCTGATTCATCCGTACAGTATCCGTACACTTCTGTCAGTCATCATACAACAGTTATAACCAGTCCGTTCTTCCTTCACTGAAACATATGTTGACATCAGTGACAAAACGTGAATGTCAACAACATCAGTAGTAGCCAATTCCAACATCATCCAACAGGAAGAAAGTTGAAAAATGGTGAAGTGTCAAAAAATCCCTGACAAGTGCTCATATGCGCCCTAGGCGCAAATCATACATGGTCAAGGAATTTCCTTGAATTAAAAAAATTCCTCCACGAGGCTCAAAATGCGCGCAAGAGGGCAAATGCCACCAAGTCATGGAATTTCCTTGAGGTTAAGAAATGCTCCTTGAAGGCCAAAATGTGCCCAAGTTTGGGGATGGATAAAGAAATGCAAAAATGGCTAAGTGATAAAAAATCCTTCATAAGGGCTCATATGCACCTTGGACACAAACCCTACATGACCAAGGAAATTTCTCAAAGGTTCCAAAATCCTCTACAAGGACCTAAATGCGCCCAAGTTGAAGAAGTTTTGAAACAATCAAAAAGTTGTTAATTCTAGACCAAAGGAGGAAGGTGAAGGTGCAAAAATGACTAAGGCATGGAAAGTCCTTCACCCACCTCTAGATGTGCCCATGAGCACAATATCACCGAAGTCATGGAATTTGTCATAATGGTTAAGTATCAAAAATATATCCTTCACAAGTGCTCAAATGCGCCCTGAGCGCGAATCCATGGTGGTCAAGGAATTCCTCTAAAACATGAAAAATCCTCCTTCAAGGCCAAAATGCGCCCATAAGCGCAAATTTCAAGATGGCAAGGAAATTTGCCCAAAATACAAAATCCTTAAGTGGGTCTCATTTGCGCCCAAGAGCTTAAGTCAAGGGTTGCCAAGGAATTTCTCAAGGGTCTCAAAATCCTTTAACAAGGCTCATATGCGCCCAAGTTGGAAGGAAGGAGAGAAATCCAAAAAATGGCTTAGTGTTAGAAAATTCCTTCACCTCGCTCAATATGTGCTTGGTGCAGGGGCACCGAGTCACCTTATAGTCTAATATGGTCATTGGTTAGGCCTTAGGAGTTTTGGAGTTTGTTTTTGCAAATAAGGCCAGTTTAGACCATTTCTAGTGTGATTTGAAGTTTTGTGAGTCATTTTGTTTAAAGTGTCAAGTTATACACATTTTGTCAAAAAGTTGTCATCATAGGTCAAAACCGTAAAATGTTGTCATTGTAATAGCATATTGTAATTTGTAACAAAGTGCAAATTATGATGGGCAATGATGTAATAAGGCTTCTTTTGGCCTCTTTTAGCATGTCTAGGACAAAATCAAGTTGTCTGGAGTCAATTGGTAAAGTTTGAACAAAGTTGTAAAAACCTTGCAAAAGTTGCAAAGCAACTTTGCAAGTTTGAAGTGCAAAAAGATGCAACTGTGTAACCCAATGGTCACCCTTTCAAAAACCAGTTGGGGACTGTTGGGAAAGGGTCCATACATGTTTAAATAGCCTCCATTTGGTCAAGGCAAGGTGGTTGTTGGGATTGAGAAGGATTTGCAATAAAAGAAATTGATTTTTCCTGCTTAATTTCTGATTTCTTCACGTTGCAGACAATTGTACATTTTTGTACGGTCATATTTGGGTCTGAAACCTATGGGATGGCAAAGAGGGCTGAGTCTACCTTGATTTGGCATTGATTTGGTCCATTTTTATCAAGTATTAAGAAAGTTATAGCGATTTTACTGAAAACAGCCCATGAACCCTAGGGAACAAGGGTTTGGAGACAAAAAAATGTATAACTTCACATTCCACCATTGGAAATTGGTCTAACTCGGTGGAATTGAAGATTTGGGAGTGTTCTACAAGATTATATGGTTGGAGAGCAGGGGGTTGAGTTTGCAGCAAATGTGAGCGAGCCCTAGCCTGGCATTTCCTATGTAACAGGCTGAAAACATAGTGAAAATAGAGAAATTTGAAGATCTGTTTCAAACCAGACCTACTGGGCACCCAAAACCTATGAAAATGTTAGTTTGGAGACAAATGCCAACTTCTGGAGTCATTGGCTGTCAAATTTGAGAGATTCTAGAGGGGGTTGCTTTGTTAATTTAGGCTAATTGGGCCTAAAAAGTCCATTACCAGTCGATATTTGGTCAGTGGGTTCCAAAGCATCATAGGATCAATTTGAGATATGTGATAGAACCTCCAAATGGGTATCTAAATGAGTCTCTCCTTTGTGTCTGTGATCAGGGGTTTCAAAAGTTGTTGTCTGAAAACTGGGTGATAAGGGCTACTAGGCCTAGGAGCACCTAATGAAGGAAGTACCATTGATTGTTGTTCAGGGTTGATGCTGTTGGAAAGGGTTGAGTAATGTCCCTTAATGCTCAAAACACTCAAAGATTATTGTTCCCATTGAATGGGGGGCTGTCTCCTTGTATTAGTCCTTGTAGCCTTGTTGGTGTCCCATCAAAGTACCTTGATGAATTGGTGTTGAAAACCCTTTGTAGGTTCCAAGCAATGGTTCATTGTGAAATGTGTCTTGACTGATTTTGCATCCATCATAGAGCCCTCTGCATCAGTGCCTAAGGAAGAAGATGAGTGGAAGCAAGCAAATTGACTAAGTATTGATTAAGATGGCACGAAGGAAGGCAGGAAAATGAATAAGTATAAAAATCCCTATCCAAAGCTCCAAATGTGCCTTGGGTGCAAATCATAGGCATACAAGGAATTCTCCAAAAATGCTAAAATCCTCCTCCAGTCTCCAAATGCACCCTAGAGCGCAAGTCAGTGGTGGACAAGGAAAGTTGAGAAAACTTTGAAAATGTAAAGAAATCCTCCATAAAGGCCAAAATGCATTCAAATTTGGAGAGGGATAAAATTTGGAAAAATGGCTAAGTGTGGATCAAAAAGGCATGGAGAAACATAAAAATTGGTTAAGTGTTGGAAGTAACATAGAAAATGGCTAAGGTAATTGAAAATCCTTCACACCCCTTCAAACGCGCCGAAGTTTGGGAGTAAGTAATATGGAAAAATGGCTAAGTCTGGGTCAAGGCTAAAGTTTGGGAGAAAGAGGCGTGAGAATTTCGGAGAGAGAAATTTTCTTTCTAGAGAGAGAAGAAGTTTTATAGAGGAAGAATTCCAATGCCAGACGTTCAAGGAAGACATGCAGGTCCCAGAATTTCAGTTCTACTGTTGAAGACGTCCAAGTTTCAAGCAATTCAGTTCAAGGCATTCAAGGTTCAAGACCTCAAAGATCAAAAGTTCAAGTACAAATGTAGAAGGATGTAACATATTGAATTTCCTCCAGAAATCCAAGTCGTTAGGCAATACTGTGTGAAGAAATTCCAAAATGATAGAATCATTGACGAGAGAGTCCAATTTGTTTCAAGAAGGTGAATTCTCAAGCAAGTGTATGGAAGGATGAAAATGTTAAAGGAGATAGTTTTAGAAGAGTTAATCAAAGTTGGGACCTTGGTCGCAAAATGATGTAGTCAACAAATATTGCCCGTGATGATTTACCACATTTACATGGCACCCAACATGCTTACATGGTGCCCAGTCATCTTCATCGACCAATTGAAATAATCTAGTAAACATGTCCAAATTCGCTGCATTCAATGAGGGGGATCCTTGACTGACTATTTTGGGGGTGACAGGGCATTTAATGCATAGTGGGCATTCATTTCACCCCATTCTCTTGCTAAGTGGACTTACATAGTGGGCATTTATTACACCACCTTGTTGGGTGTGTGTATTTCTATTGGTCCTTGTGGACCCGCTCATTAATTGTAGATTCTTTTTTCTTGCCCTAACCCTAATCAGGGTTGAGGTGGCAAAATCTGGACCATTTTTTTTTGTTTAAATCTTGGCCACCCATTGTAATTTGAGACCTATATTAAGGGCTCATTTCTCATTGTAAGGGAGCGAATGTTGAGATTGTTGCTAAGAGCTACCAAGATAATAAAGTCTTGATTGTTGGTTTCATGGTGATTACTTGAAGTGTTTTGGTGTTGGTATTGTTTCCTCACTTAAAGTAGATTTGTTTTTAAGTACTTAGATGAATGCGATTGATAATAGTGTAATAGTGAGATCGTTTTGCTCATACCTTATGTTCATAGGTGATTCCTAAGCACAGTGTAAGTTTGTTTCTGAGCCCTTATTTTAATGCTTCACTTCTATCTTTGATGCACATTGTTCGTTATGATGGTGCTCATTGGGATATGAAAACTCTTTGCACAACCCTTGGAGATTGCACTAGCTCTATGTAGTTGTTGAATTTGGTGAAGAAAAGTATAGTAGATTTCATCGTAGCAGTACTTATCCTTCGAATTTTTAGGATTAGAGTAGATCTCTTAAACTCTTATCCCATTTACTTTCTGCATAGACTGTGACCCCCCCCCCCTNGCCCCCCCCCCCCTGCCAAAAAAAAAGGACTTTCATTGCCATATCATTCGAATAGCTCCCATACCCAGTATTGTTTGAATCATCTTGAGAACAATAACATAAGTCCCCTTGTGATACCAACATATCACATCAACCATTGAGCTTATCCACAGTCAAGAACTTACATAAAAGAATCTTGGAGTCAATTGTATAATCTTTCACAATCTTAGCATACGCATGATTTTGCTCAAGAGATGATAAGACACCTTGGTATTTTATTCTGGGTTGGTGCGGTCATAAAACACCCCTCAACAAAACCTTGCTTAGGAAATTGAAGGGTTTATAAGCCAATGTAATGTAAAATTTAATGTGTATATGATCATCTCAAATAAACTTCAATATAGAATAACTGATAACATACTATTCGGTGTTATTTCTCTATGCAACAAATTTGTAATAATCTATTGTTTATATTGTGTACACCAGGACTTGTAATATTATGTTACTCACTCCAAACCCATTTACGATTAGGCCTTTTATGGCTTAAATGAGTGAGCTCGGAATTAATCACTTATTATATGTTTCAGTTGAAATTATTTCTTTTCTCTGAAAGTTTGAACATATGCATGGATGACCGCAATTTTTCAATTACTCTGCCTTCTTTTTTCAAATAAAAGTTTATTCTGTTTTTTTGGGGACAGTTTCACATTTATGAGAACGAGAGACTTCGATTTGTTTGCTGTTTTATGAATATGATATCCTTTTTTAATTTTTCCTGTTTTAAATCAAGGTAATTGAATAACACATGCTTTTGCTGTGTCATGTAAATAATACGCTACTGTAATCAGGAGATCCCTTCTGCTTGTTTCCTACGACATCAGAAGCCCCAGTTCCAATTATTGATTGGTAATTTTAATTTAAGATGCTTTCTATGAGGATGACCTTAGACTAATGGTTTTGGTAGTATGACTTCTAGAACCTGAATTGAGGATTGAGAGATCACACCACAATTGTTGTCCTCACGTGCTTGAAACCATTTCTTAGAATTGTGTAACTATGATGTTCACTATTACTTATAAGTTAATGTCAATCACTCCAGGCCCATCTAGGCACATACCTTTAGTGGCTTGTACATGTAAACTCCTAGGAATCAGTCGCTAATTACATGTTCCAATGGAAGCTTGTCCTATATTCCTATCCATGCGAAGTAGTAAATATGGCAGTGATTAATTTTCCAGTTATTTTGCCTATTTAAAAGAAACAGATGTTCTGTGTCAGTTTTTGGCCAGTTTAACCTTTACAGGGCAAAACAGTCATAATACAAAGAGATTGCAATCTGTTAACTCTTGTTTTGAATATAATAGCATTTTTCAACGTTTCCCTATATTTTCCTGTTTTAAATTCAAGTAATTCATAAACACTTATGCATTTATATTTTAATAATTTATGCTACTATGCTAGGGAAATTCCTTCCACTTATGAGGTAAGATATCTATGATTACTGTTTTTATGAAATGTTACCAAGTCAGGAACCTGTTTCTGACGATTGGCTTAATGCTACAAGTTTTGGTGATAATGACTTCCAGATCGTACTTTGACAGTTTCTTGTCTTACATATTTGTTAGTTTTGTTTGAATGTAAATTTGCTTATAGGTGCTTCTTCGCAGGGGCTTCGAAGGCTTGTTCTAAATTATGGAAAAGAGTTACGTTATCCTGTGACAAAGGAAGAAGTTTTGGACGAGGTAAGATTAACATTCCTAAGCTCAACCATCCTAAGCTCAACCAATGATTTTTGGGAAGCCACTAAATGTTTTTATTTTTCATTATATCATACACATTATTGTTTATTTAAATGTTGATTGCAGCACGTGTTTCAGATTGTTTCTGCATTGGTTTCTCTTGAATGGCCTAGGAGTATCATTACTTATTTTATTTTTGAAAAAAAGCAAAAAGTAGAATCTATTCATTTGTAAAGAAGTAATAAAAATTAACATAATAATAGTAGTGATGCCTTCCAACAGGCAGCAGAGCATGGATTTAGGTTCTTAGCAAAAACCAAGCAGCTAGAACAGGATTCTACTTTTCCGAGAACCTATATCAAAATTTAATTGATAGTAGCTTGTTAATCTGTCAAAGAAACTGCCTAAGGAGTATTCAGGTCAAAGAAATTGCGTAATAGAGACTGTGTATAGAGTTCATGGTAAAACATGGGTCATTTGGGAATATCCCCTTGCCAAAGAAAATTGCATTGCCTAATAAAACTACTCAGGTCAAATAAACAGCCTAGTAGGGCTATTCAGGTTAACCTTTAAAGAAACTGCTAGTCAAACTTTCTATAAAATTCATAATAAATGTGTCATTGTCTGGCACCTCCTTGCAAAAGGAAACTGCATCCAAAACATAAAACATAGATTTAATAGGAAGCAAAATTTAGTGGTTAAAGGACAACACCCTAACAATTCTGTATACTTATCTCCACCAATGCATCTAACCAACATCCTTAACTAGCCATTGGCTTTAATTATGAACCTAGTCCTTGGTGTATGGATTTGTAAGCATCCATTATGAAGATTATGAAAGTTTTCCACCACATTTGGACTCCAGCTGCATATCTCATCAAGATTGTAATGTCCCCTTCCAAATCTTTCCTAAAATTTGCCCTAGAATCACAACTGCAACCAATTAGGGTGAAGGTTACATCTTTACCAAGTAAAATATCTCCTTAAACCATGTGATCCTGGAATTGAATCCCGCAATCATAACCCAAATACATATACATATACATGTATATTCTTCCAATTATTAGGGTTAGATAAGAACACATCACATTCATATAATATCTATAAGATTATACATACAAATTAGGGTTGGGAGGAAGCAACATGATAGGTTCGCCCAAAGCAATATCCAAACCAAGCCCAAGAGCGGATTGGAATCAGAGCCCTCTTGGCCTCTATGGGCAGTCAACATGGACATCCACCAGGCTGGCCTACTTAGTGGGGTGCAGGTGCTTGTCTGCTTTCCCTAACAATGTGTAATGTCCCCTACTAGGACATTACTTGATTTATCGTAAAATTCCCAACTAGGGTTTGGATTGTGCTCGGAAATGGAAATTAAACTTGGTCTCTTGATTTAGAACCTGCAGTCAGATTAGTTATCAGAAGATAAATATACATATAGTCAAGTTACAAATCATAATAGTCATATATTATATGTGGGATTCCTTTGAGGCCTAAGGGAGATCATATGTTCATAGGCTCAAATCCCACAAGGGGGTAGGGTATGTATGCCTTGTTTGTAGCACAGTTAGGTGCCTCCTTCAAGGAGCACGGGGTAGTCCCATATTGCTGTCACCATTTGTAGACCCAAAAACATATGCCTGGGATCGTGGACTATAAAAGGACCTTTTGTTTCGTTTCGTTTCCTTTCCTATGAGGCACCTTGATGCCTATCCATCGAGTTTAGGGGAACAGAAATACATCTATCATTCAACCTCCTAAGGGGCACATAATACATCTGTCATATTGGCCTCAATTGAGCATGAAAGTATGTCTGTGTATCAGTCTCCTAAGGGGCATGGAAGTATATCTATCATTCGGCCTCCTAACTAGAATGGACCACTTGGCTACGTGCTCTCCTTATATGCCCATATCTCCCCTCCATCACAAGATGAGAGATTGGATGGAGCTTTTAAGGAATCATTACATCTACTCTATTATGCATGTGCAGAATTCTAACAAGAACAACGATGTTATATATATATATATATATATCAAGGTTGCATGGAGACGGGGGTACTTGGGTACTTTGGAGATGGATACATATACAGGCACAACTATTTTTCCAAAATAGGAGACGTGGGTATGTTTGGTACATCATTTTTTATATATATATAATTTAATATTTTATAGAAAATCTAAAAATATAATGACATTGATTTTTCAAAAAAAGAACAGTGATAAAGTTTACTGTCAAACATTAACTTTGAAGATTAAGTACACAAATTGAAATGTCATACAATCGTTGTATCAAAGTTTCAAACTGATTAGTGTGCCACTGATTACATATTGAAATAAGCTTGATAAACAGTAAGCTGATACGCAAACAAAAAATTGAAACAAAAACTAGAAATCTTAATCAAGGCCTTTAGCTATGATGCCTTCCAATGAGTACCCACTGAGTACCCGGTACTTGGGTATGCGTAGCAGTACTTGGTACACATCCCAGGGGTATGGGTATGAGTCCCCATGCAACTATGATATATATATATATATATAAAACAGTAGCAATATAATGTTCTTCAATAATGACTCAGCCAAGCCGCAATGCATTGTATCACATACACTATTTAGAGAGATATCTAGGCTGCTGGTTAATGTATTTATATTTGAACCTAAAGGCTCTTCTGAATGTTTATGATTGTTCTACTTCTTCCCCCTTCTCTTGGATCCCCCATTTCTTATTTCATTTATATCTCCATCTCTACTTGAGATGACATGTTTCTTTGAAAAGAGGTATCTCTTTAAATGGTCATGTCTCCTGATTGCTGCCCTTTGCTATCCTTTATTAATGGCTGTGTACTTACTAATTCCTGCCTTAACATTTAACTGTTATTTATTGGTTTTATAAACATTTTATTTGACTGGTAAAAGGCTGTGATCTCCTACTTTGGCGGGGGCATGACAGTCCACCCTTCCCAAGATTGCTTGTCCTCAAGCAATGATCATCGAGAGAGTGTTCAAGACTACACAAAAATATCTTGATCTTTGCAAGTTCAATTTATCACACAATTCACTTCTGCTGAGTTACTCTGGTATTATTTCCTGTTACAAATTTGATCCAGGATAGGTTTATGGCTATAACCACGGCATTGGAAATTGACAAATTTTGAAATCCTAAGACAAGTTTTCTCTTGTTAGTTAACAGATTGGTCTTTTCAAAAGTAACAAACAGATGACTCTCTTTGCCCAAAGACAAAGACAAATTGCTAACAAACAATTGGAGAGATCACCATTGCATGGGTGATCTTCCTCTAAATTTAAGAGGTACAACTCCCTCGTTTATTGTAATCTACTTCTGTGGTAACCAAAAATCAAGAAACACAGACTAACATCCTTGCATAACCATGACCCAAATGTGATGACAAATTTAGAAACAAGGGGGACAGAGATAATGACTCAAAGATTACCCACTCAGCACCCGCAAAGGATGGTCATGAAATAAACAGCAAGCTCTTTTAGAAGATATGGACAAGCTATAACCCAAAGATCATACGATGAACACATCCACAGTCTGATGTAACAGATGATTAACATAAAGGAGTGATTGCAAAACACAAAGGAAAATGACAATCAAAAGGAAATATAAACAAACACAAAGATTCAGAATATCTCCTTCTTTTCCTTCACAAAATCAGAGAGTTCAAAGATTCCCCTCCCCTGTTACAGTTGAACATGTCTTAAGAAAATCACTGCCATATCACCCTTCAGAACTGAAAGTGAAATTGCCCTTCCTGATCAATACTCACTCATGCCTCAAAGGACGAGGTGGATCAGAAAATCTCCTTTGTAATGCCATTTAATTACATATTTAAAAGATTAGATCTCCAACGAGACCTTTCCGTTTTGTAACTGCCCCCTCCTTTAAAAGAATACAATAAATAACTTCTTGGAACCTTTCAGTTCCTTTGTAACTGACTCTTTGAAAATCAACTTTTACCAAACCTACATTTTTCAAAATTTTTATCTCGTTGGTAAGTTTAATCATTATAAATGGAAGTATAATAAAAATATTCTCCATCAAAAAATTGTCAGGAAAGTTGTCGTAGTATGTTTCTATATCATTGCTTGGTAAAATAAGTCCCGTCTTCCTTCAGTTGTTCCCACCTGTATCTGAATCTTTGTACCTCTGGAGTTTGTGATTTCTGGAATATTCATTAGTCAATCATGTACCTAGACAACAAAGAAACTTAACCACTGCTTCTGCAGCCAACAATTCATATGTTGTACTTGGTATAGTAGCTGCATTTGCGTGCTCTTCAGAAACTTGTAATTTAGCCTTTAATTTCATGACCATTGTAGCACTGTCATAGTGAAGATCTTCAACATGATAGATTGGTAATGACAACTCCCGAATAATATGTCACGCTTCTTCCATGATAGCCTGGTTATCTCTGGTAACTGCTGTGGATAGCAATAATTGGCAACCCTTTATTCGAGCACTAAAATCCCCATTTACTTGTTACAGATTGTTATTTACTGCAGCCATAACAATATATGCTTTAACTAGAATCATTTGATCCCCAACTATTTTGCAAGAGACTTGGGACAGAAACAAGTAATCTGATTAGGATCAATGTCTTCAATTATATAAGATGATCTTGGTTCCCTTTCTACTCTTACTTCTTTTCCATTCAACGGTATGGTAGCATAAGACAAATCTAATTGGACATGACCACCAACAAGACTTGACCCATTGCCTGGACAGCAATATTCCATAATTTGGAGGAACATCCACTACAATAATGTCTGTTCCATAGGAGGTTTCAGGACAAGCGGCTAGTTAGAATTTTACATCTTTCATAACACCTACAACAGGGACAGATCAGTTGTCCATGGCATAACACTTGCCATAAGTTGTGTCAACCCACAACCCCAATTCTTTCATGACCTCAAAAGATGTAATGTTGATTGCTGCTCCAGAGTCTATTATGCAAATTCTTACAAGCCTGTTATTTAGTAACAAAGTCATGTAAAAGGGATCAATCTGAGAAGGATTCTTGGTAATTGTAGTGCCCAAATATACTTCTGGTATTAGCCCTTCCTCCTCTTTGTTTGTTGCAAGTATCTCACTTTTTTGTTCCTTATCTTGTCCTACAGGGATATTAGATAAGAGTCTTATGTTTTTTTCCCTATACTCTGGGAACCTCATCATTTCTAGTAAAGGGACAGAGATCTTCATCTGTGATAGCCTTAATGTCAAATGATGATGTATTGGTAATTGGAGAAGGTTTAACCAGTTCAACCTTTTCATTGGATGGCTTTACAAGGCTGGTACTATCAACTTTTGGTTTGGTTGTAGTTGTATCAATCCTCTTGTTGGTTGTTGTGCTTGGTCCCTTTTGTTTCAGACCATTTTCTTTCATAAAAAATCTAGCAGGTTTGCCTTGATCTGAGTTTACAACCCTATTCCTTAAGTTCTATTGACTCTTAGCTTGTGCCACAACTGCCACAGAGCCTTAATTTCCTCCTCTGAAGGCTTTCTTAATCTAGGCGTAGTTTCTTCTTCTTGATCTGAAAACACGTGTTGCATGTAGCATTGGTGATTATACCTTTGTGAGCTCACATCAAGTTCATACCCATCTTCTGACGAATCATAATCATCAGCTCCCTCAAAATGTTCAATTGACAATGTGTTAATGGTCTGGTCAGGATCATAATCATCATCCTCTGTATTTTTTTCTTGCAAGCTTTGGGCCACTACACATTGTTGTGGTGAATGAGGTAGGTTACAAGCTATGCACCATGGACTTTCTTTTACCATATGATTTCCTTGTTTGCTCAAACGGTCAGGTGGATCTTTGTTAGAACTTTGCTTTGCTACCTCAGGCTTCCCACCCTTCCATGTGGTATTATATGGCATATCTTGTAATCTCGTCCTATCATTTCTATTGAATTGAGGTCTATCATATCTGTTAAACTGTGTTTTACCACCTTTGCTCAACTTTTGTGACAAATCTTTCAAAGCATTTATGACCTTGTCTAATTTGTCTTCCTCTTTGTTCTACTTTGGGGCTTTAGGATTATGTAGTTTGACATCATCCCTTCTTCCAATTTTTCCAGCAGCCTTTCTATTATTTTCTATTGTAATTGCTGCTTTGCATGCATCTTGTAGAGTGTGGGGATTTCTGGATCTAATCGCATAGTTGGTTTTGGTCTTGAAGGCATCTATGTAAAATACCAAGCGAAATTCATCAGTATGCTTCATGTGAGGAGGAACTCTATTCAATAATTTATTAAATCTTTTATTGAAATCTGCTTCTGACTCATTATATCCCTTCTTTACACTAGTTAATTCATGAAGGGCAAATGAGGGATTGTTGTGATCTCCATATTCTTCAAGGAAGATTCTTCTAAATCTACTCATCTACTAATTGAGGCATCAGGTAGTCCTTTGTACCATTCTCTAGCATCATCAATCTAGGATTGGACAAACAATGCCATATAGATATCTTCATGTGGCACATCATGATTCTCCATTGTATTCTCAAATGCTCTTATGTGATTTTCTCCTGTTTCACCAGTACTTCCTCCAAACTTAGGGATATCAGTGCTCCACTCATTTCATAAGTCATGAGGGGCTCCAAGTATCTGTGTAAAATCTAGTGGTTTGTATTTGTTCATGTTCATGGGACCTCTCACAAATGCAAGGGCATCTGGTTGATATTGGTGCTCATGATTATGGGAATATATTGGTATTGACCATGGTGATTATTGAAATTATGGTAATTTTGAGGAGGGGGCCATGCATTGTATTGCTGAAAATTTGCATGATGGAAAGGGCGACCAAATTGATCATATTGTCCAGCGTGATAATCATTTCTTGTTGGAAACGATTAAAAAGTGGGTGGTGTTGATTAAATCTTCCTCCTTGACTATATCCCTCATACACATAATTAGTATGTACTTTGTCCATATTTCGATTTGTTCTTGCTTGAACCCCTTGACTATTCTCTCCGTGTACATTCTCACGCCTTCTGTCATCTTGATTAGTTCTTTGAGAATTGTGCTTAGAGGCAGTAGCACTAGGGATATTTATCTGATTTATTATATTCATTGTTTCTTGAGACAATCCACTATTTTGTACCATCACATTTAACTTTCCCATTGTAGTCAAGAGGTCATTTAGCTGAGTTTGGAACTGTTGTCCTGTCTGCATTTTCTGTGCTTCTAACTCATCTAATTGGATTCCCTCTGAATTCCTACTTGACGTTTCAGGCGAGCTAAAACCAAGGGGTTTCCTCAATCGGCCATTTTTAGACATTCTTTCATCATATGCTTTATTTACTGGGTCAAATTCATTTCTTCCTTTGATGGTCTTTCACCTGACACAAGGAAACCATTCTCATTTGTATAAAACTTGGGCATCCCAAGCTTTTTGTCAAGAATCTTCTTTCACCTTCAAATCCCATTGGACTATTCTTAGTATTGTGGTTATTTGATTCCTTTCTGTTATGTCTAGTTCTACTTTTTCTTTGGTCCAACTCTATATGATTAATAGTATGACCTTGTGCTAACGACCTCCTACCAAACATACAAGATGGAGACTTAAAATACTTTAAACTCAGATGTCTCTCACTAGTTCTTTTGGATTCACAAACTATCTTTTCATTTATATACAAATAAGATTATCCTTTTACTTAGAGTTGCCACCTCAATATGAGGAAATAGTTTATATTGGTTTTCTGGGTTCTCTTTCCAGCAGAGTGCTCTTCTTGTGTCACCAAAGATTTTGAATAATATTATACTTAACTCCCTAGCGAAGTCGCCAATCTGTTGGTTCCCAAATCAACAGATTGGAAAGATCTAAGAGTGCCAAATTCTATTTCAAATCCTTCCAATTGACTTGGCCAACGAACGAGATTAACCAAGTTATGGTTAAACTCCCCTACTCTTTAGGCTCTGCAAGACCTAGGTGGGTAAACCTTTTCACCAACTAGTCCTTCAAGTTGATGCTTTTTATAGCAGATTGTATCTTTCTACTTCTAACTCCTACTTCAAAGTGGCATATATCTGAAATAGAATGATTTGTTTACCGATTACTTGATTACTTCTAACTTTTGCTGATTATTCTACTTCTTGGTTCTTATTAGTTCTTCTATCTTTCTCCTAGTGCTACTTCTTTGATCAACTTTTATAATTAACTTGTTTTCGATTAAGGTTAAAGCAGTTTTTGAAGGGAACCGTAACCCTTTACATTAAGAGAAAAGATAGGCAGAATAACAGCACATCAAAAAGGAACAGAATAGCAAAAAGGAACAACTGGGGGAAAAATGAGACAATAGAAACCCCCCCAGCACAACCAACCAGCAAAAAGCAGCAAAACAGACAAAAAACACACAACAACGAGAAACAACACAGCTAAGCCACTTTTTCCATAATCTCGATTGTGTCCACCGTTAGCAATTCATATTGCTTGATGGTATCCCCGAGATCCTTGATTTCCTTGGTGTTGACATCTTTCTGCTTTTTATAATTAACTTGTTATCTGAATTAACTTTGCTTCTATTTATCCTCTATTGCTCCTACTGTAATCTGATTATGTTCTGAATGTATTTTATGAAATTAACCAGTGCCTTCTTCTCCTTTGGGCGATAGAGTTAATCTTCTCCAGACCCTACGTATAACTCTGAGAGACAATTTTTAAACCTTCCAACAGATAGGTCTGTCAACTATCTAATCCTCAATGTTATTGTTATATATTTTAACTACAATAAGTCTGATTGGATTTAACTTTCCTGTGAAAGACCAATCAGAACAAGACACAACTAGCTGACTTTTGTCTCAGATGTATCTTGTTTTTTCAAATTTGTGATCACAACATATAAATTCACATGTGAATTTAAGATAGCAATCATTCAATGTAAATGATAATAATAGAGAAGTGATCAAGATAAAAATTTACGACATAACTCAAATAAGAAAAGAAGTGCTGATTTGCATTGCTTAAACTAAAAAGTATTGTATTTGAGAATATATAACTGTCTTGCTGATGATATTCAAAATGTATGAAAAGACCCAAGAGTAGTGTCTTTTCACAAAGTCTTTTGGACAGAATATGTTAATTTTATTATCAGATCTAGATAAATAGAATTAGATGAACAATTAGATACAAAATGCCAAAATAAGACAAGACAACATCAATTACCCTGGGAAAACCTCCTTTGTGGAGGTGAAAAACCCAGCAATTAATAAGATATATATTAAGCTCAAATGATCCAACTTACAGACTTTAATGATGTTGATAATACCAAGGATCAGAATGTCTGAAGCACAATCAAATCACAGTTTAAATGTTGATAACATACAGGTCCAATCTGGAGTTGATATCGCTGTCAAACTGTGTTATGTAACTAGATCTTATTCTGGACTGTATATGTCAATCTATAGGTGTGCACAATCTGAAAAATTTCCAGATCTGATTAGCAATATGGATATGTATATTCTGTCTTGTGTGTATGTATCTCTACAAGCACATGTGACTGCACACTGATCAATCCTCAGAGGTAATTCGCATTCATCCTTTAGCTGATATTTTCGCCACCTTATGAGAAGATGTAAATTCGCATTCAATAGAGCAAAGAGCATATATCTTTCAATGCGAATTTGACCTCCTTTTATATAAGGCAGAGGACTTAACCACTAAACAAGTTGACCCTTATTTCTCTAGAAATTGGTGTCAAACATATAGGTCAGGGCCTATATAAAACGTCTATCTCCTTAGACGTTATAGAGATTACAAAAGGGCCCAACCCTTATGCGATTTATTTCATTGTATTTATAAATACAATAGCCCGATATATATTAAGTTAAATTAAAGATATAACTTAATA
>MU223056.1:2739021-2762303 GCA_018584345.1 Thuja plicata | reverse complement strand
TTTATTTAATACTCCAAATTAAATAAACAATTAATCCATATTATTTAATTCCCACTTAAATAATAAATTATTTATTTAATTCTCCAATTAAATAAATAATTAATCCATCCATGATTATTTAATTAATTTAAATAATGAATTGATTATTTTTAATTTTCCTAATTAAAATAATGTTAGCTAGAATTCGATCTACCTACTAAACATTAACATAATAAACTACTAACATAATTAGAAAATAAACAAGAAATAAACTAATCTTCATCTAGCCAGGAAATTGTGGCTGATAGATGCTCCTTGTACTTCTTTGACTCGTGCGTGTCAGCATCATGGATGGTGTTCCTTGCTTCATACTCTAGTTGAATCATCCTCTCCATGTGATGACATGCTCCTTCAAGAGATAACCCTTCAGCTTTGACTGTATCTAGTGCATCCTGTAATATTTGATTGCACAAGTTCATCCTGCTCTCTCGGTCTCTCAAAGATCCATCCTTGGTACACAGTTGAGGTAACCCCATTTTGATTGTGCTCTCAAACTCCTAATACTCAGATTCTAGATCTTCAATGTATCTATCATGTTTGGATATTAATTTATCAACAAAATCAACCGAACTGGTATCAGATCCTCCAAGGCGCATACCATGTATTTTTACATCAAGCTTGTTCTTGACTCTTCAGTGTTCCAGTATTGCTGTAAAACTTTTGTGATGAGTACTCCAGGAAACATCCAACCGCACCATTTCAAATTGGAAAATCTTTTGTGTAATATAACAAAAACTGTTTCAAATTTGTCATCCTGCTTCTGTGACAGTAGCTTCTTGTAACTCTTCATACTTGGTTTTTAATTCTGTCTCTCCACCTGAAGTGATCCTCATATTTGTATCTCTCAGAGAAGCAATTTCCAGTAGTGATTTTTCATACTTCATCTGGAAAGTGTTCTTTTCTTTCATCATTTGCTTCATTTGAGCGTTCCAACTTTTGCAATGTTTATTCCGATATCTGTAGTCATGATTGGATCCACGTCTCCTACCTTCAAGGTCATCATGTGACCAAATGCCTTGTCAATATCTATTATTCTTGGCCTCCTATTTGGAGGATATAGAGCCCAAATCATCATTGACTCTTCACTAGGGTCAAATCTAGACCCAATGTATATTTCTTGCACACCTTCCACAATCAACTTATACTCCTTATCATCACTGTGCAGAAAACTGTCAAACACCAATGCTGCACTCAAATCCCACCCAAGAAACATCATGACACTAGCCTCTTGCAAGGGTTGTCTCCCTCTGTCTAGTGTAATTACATTAATCTCATGACTAATATCCATTCTTAATTTGTTTAGAAGTTGTTGTTCATTGTTATATCTTTTAGCTTCTTTGCTCTAAAATTATAAATAAATGTTTTGAATTCATACGATCTTACAAATTGGTCATCGGAAACAAAGGATTCATAAGTAGAAATCTTGGTACATTTAGCATAATATATTAACTAAAATAATTAAATATACATAAAATATTAAATATAAATATACATAAAATAATTAAATATAAATAATATACTACATAAATTAATTAAATATAAATAATATACTACATAAAATAATTAAATATAAATAATATACTACATAAAATAATTAAATATAAATATAAATAACAACATATTAAATAAATATCAAATACTAAATAAGAAAATTGAATACACTACACTCAGCAATGTAGCGCATCCGGGAGGCATCCTCACGGCCTCTGTGCCCACTTCCGCGCCCCCCAGCATCCCCTCCCGCATCTGGAGCAAACCTGGGCGCATCGGTATCTAAGCTTTAAACCATGTGATTTGGATTTGAATCTTGCAATCATAAACTAAGAAACACATACATACATACATATACTTCCAATGATTAGGTTTAGACAAGAACACATCACATTCATATAATATCTATAAGATTATAAAAACATGTTAGGATTGGGACGAAGAAACATGATAGGTCTGCCCGAAGCAATATCCACACTAAGCCCAAGAGCGGATTGGAACCGGAGCCCTCTTGGCCTTTGTGGGCAGCCAACATGGACATTCACTGGGGTGGCCTACTGAGTGGGGTTCTTGTACTTTCTATCCCTAACTATGCCAAATCCCCCTAAAGACAAGAGGCATCATTGCAGAGTCAGAGGAGATTGCAAAGGGAGTTCTTGGTTGTTCTATCTAAGCCCAAGAGTGAATTGATATCAAAGCCCTCTTGGCTCTAGGAGCCAGTAACATGGTTATCCCTAGGGTGGCCTACTTATATAACCATAGTATAGCTCCCTTCTTGGACCACCAATCCTTCATACAAGATGGATTTTAGACATTTCCATTATCAGGCATATGTACTTAACATTTCATTATATGAATGCACATACATAGAGATAGTTATTGTAAAAAATGCTTTAACTAAATATATACCACAAGCCAGTTGTGAGATTATCAAATGCTGAGAAGAACTGATCTGAAAAGTGTATCAGACTGCTGCTTTCAAGCCGGGTCTGAATATTAATCACGATGGGCAATACTTGATGTATTTGGTGATAGATGTATAGAGGTTCACTCTTAAGTTCCTTTGCATCCTTTATTGGATTGCTTATTGTTCGATCTGCTGATTCGATGTCCTCTGTGTTCATTCTTTTGCTATGTGACAGGCTGTGGCTGATGGCTGGTAAAGACTTTCGATTGGAAAATCGCGAAGTCTTGCATTAAGGCAATTTTCCTTTATGCTGCATTTGTTCCTCACGGTAGGGTCAATGTCTAAATCTTCGATGCCCCCTTGGAATGATTATTTCTCCAACTTAGACTTCCTTAACCCACTGAAGGGTTGTATTCCTTAGAGGGTTCCTTAAGAGTGGTGTCTCTTCAAGCACATTTGTTTATTTTAATTATCTCAGATTGCTACCTTAAATCATACAACTCCTTATGATCACTGCTTTTATCTTTATTGCTGCTAACGTTTAAACATTGATCACTGTTTATATGCATCGCTGTTCAGCCCATCTGCCACTAGTAATGCTTTCATCTGTGACTGATATCAGGGGCATAACAGATACAATAGTGCAGCTATTCCACATAATTTGCCACGTCCAATTTGAAATTGTCAGAATAAGCAGCAGGCCTGAGAGATTGAAAGTTAAGATCCAAATCCTCTTTCTTGCCAGTGCCCTTAATAGACATAGCCTTAATTTGATTTTGTATAATTGAAACAACAGCTCCCTGAAATTGTCAGTTGTCCTTAAAATAAAAAATATTTTTGGGCAAATATTTAACAGTTAGTGTCCACCTCTATAGGTACAATAGAAAGAGGATCATTAGAAAAAAGATGGGGTTTAAACCAAAGAAGCAAATGTCTTTCTCGGCAATAAGTCAGTGATCCAAAAATACATATATTTCCATTTCACAGGATGTTATCATAAAATAAGAAGAAAAATTATGAGGAACACAAAAATACAGAAAAAAAAGAAGATAAGATAAATCTATTAATGTCCAACAAATGACCACAAAGGGTCAAAGGGACTGCCAAGTACATCAAAAAGGGGCATGCCTGCAGCATGGACACCAAATGGTGCCCAAAGAAGAAAACAACAACTGAAATAAAAACAGAAAGAAGGATCCAATGGAAACGTGAAGAAACCCCCCCGGACCCAATTAAGGGTTCCGAATCGACATGAAAGACTTCCGAATGGAAGGATAAGAGAAACAATTGATGTTTTTAAAACCATCCTAATTGCATAGAGAATGGAACAATGAAAGTAAACAAGATTGTACACCATGAATATTGAAATATGAATTTTCCTCCTTGATTTTGTGATTGCTGATTTTAATGCACGTTGCATGGTATAATACTACATAGTTTGAATCTAAAGTTCAAACCCTCAAAATCAATTGTATGCTACAAACTACAGATCTTAAGTGACAAAGTAACACAAGTACACAGAGAAAGTGATCAACTACGTGGTTGCAATTCTTGATGTTTTGCAGTTCCTTGACCAATATCAAATAGAGTGATCCTGACTTCTTATTTTGAGATATTCTGCACGAGCTTCTCATTTGTGGTTCCAAAAAGTGAGGGTACTGGTCCAAAGAGGATATTTTGTTTTTCATTTCTGTCTTCATTTTCCTTAGTCAACATGTTTTCCTAGAAAGAGACCAAAGGGGCCTTGAGAATTTCAGGGTCCTTGGTGATATTGCCTACAACTGTTTCATACTCAAGATGTAGTTTATCTGTCTCCTCATTTTATACTTATAAGTTATAGGCAATGTGGAAGAATCTTGTATTTCTATTGCCTGTCTTGAGCCATTTGATCTTGGATTTCCGTTTCGTAAGATCTCCCCATATTTATAAATTTCATACAACTGGGCGTGTACCACTTTTTCTTCTTATGTTAGTGAATCAAGACTATATTGTTAAGGAGAGCTTGAATTTCTGCCATTCTGCTCTCCAGCCTAGTCATTTTTTTGGATAGATTTTGGAGTCATTGCAGTGCTATTCCTTAAGTTTTAGTTTAAAAGTTTTTATCTTCCTACCAAAGACATACATCTTAGTACCAAAATAAGCATCTTGATTTTTTCCAAAAAGTAGAAATGTCCTGTCCAAAATCAGGGTTCTCCAGTCATATATTTTTAAATCTGAAGGGAACACTTGTGGAGAAATTATCAGCAATATGGCCACTGGTCAAATCCAACTTTAGTGAGGACCTCAGATTTGAAGTCTATCTTATCCTCTATCCATGAAGTATAGGCCGAGAATCTACTAATCCAGCTAGGGTTTGATCTCTACTCTTTCTTGCATTGGTCCGGCTGTACCAACCCTTCCAGGGACTGATGACCCAAAGATCAGAATCCTTGAGAAGATAGTAAACCAACATTGTCACTCTGGTTTTGGGAGCCTCCTTGATTTTCAAAGGAATCAATTTTGATATGGAAATCCTCTGCCACAATCCACTTTGCCTTTTCTCCAAGCTTCATGTAATCCTTGATTTCGTTCCAACATATATCCTTAATTTGGCTGGTTTTAGGGCATAATAACTGAACACGGGGAAACGAAGCTTAGTAATAGTACCAAGTAACTGGCCAACTATCCAGAAGCATGTGGAAGGAGTCTCCTGTAAAGTGATCTCTTGGCAGTTCCAATTTGATAGCCAAACTTCCAGAAGAGCCTCTGGACAATTTACTGATTATCCACCATTTTGTCACATCCCATCAAATACCTCCACAGTGGATGTTGGAGGAGAAATAAATTAAAACAACCAAATAAATAAAATAACAGTCAGAATGAATTTAATGGGGTAGGCAGCTACGTTATGGGCAATGCTGGGCAAATATTAATGCGAGTATTGTACCAGCATGGGCACCCATAATCGATAGACTGGCGATAGAGGAGATGGGACTGCATGTTTTAAGGGAGACGACATCTCTGGGGCATCCAGTCAAACAGATCATGTGCCTTGCTTGAGCAGCCGCACCACCATTATGCTTGGATGGGTGTTCATACCCAATTTCAAGTTCCCATTTTATCACAGCCACGGAGGACGTAGGTAAAGGTTATTGAATCTGGCTTAATCTTACCAGTTGCATTTGCTTGGAAGTTTCTAAAGCCTTTTTGATCAGATCCATTTTCTGTAAATCTTGCGATCATTGCATCCCATTATGCGATATCTCTTTGAGGCATACGGCAATCATGGCATGCCTGCCAGCTGCACATACATGAAAGTTACACACCCTGTGCATAACTGGGCATATACCATGCCAATTGCAATTTGTTTAAAAGTTTCTAAAGCCTTTTCATCAAATCCATTTTCGCTGCAAATCTTTGGGATCATAGCACTTCCTAAGTTGACATCTCTTTCAAACAAGCTGTCAAACAGTTCTCGTGCCTTGATTGTGCTTCAACATTTTGCATACTTATTTACCAGAGCATACCCTGTTTTGGTGAGTGCACAAAAGAGAGGTTAAATTTAGTACACGAGCTTATATTTTTTTTTATGGTCTTTTCCTGCTCTCAAATTGCCCAAAAATTGGCTTTTATGGAGGTCAAGGGTCAATCTTCTTTCTGTGTGTTGTCCTTTCCCATCTTGCCACACAGTTTGGCCCTTTTTCTGCATTCTCTCGTGCAGTCTCCTTCCTCACACAGTTTCCCTTCGTGCCAGGGTTTAAAAATTGCCTCCACAAAATAAGAGTTTGCTAGGATGTAAAGATTACCATGCGTTTTTATTTCAAGTTTCCACGCACCTATGATTTGAATGGCACAAGGAACAGGGATGCCTTTACTGTTAATGGCGCGATCAGGAATGCTTGTTCTAACGTTTCAGATGGCTTCCAGGAAGAAAGCTCAAGAAGCTTCTACGCAGCCTTGAAGGGGTGACACTAGATAAAGGAGGGTGTATGGCTTGAGAGGATGAGATAATCTAGAGGCCATGTTAAAGTGGAGGATGTTGGACCGGATAGATCTGAAAGGTATGGTAGAGGAGAAAATCACCGGTACATATTAATCATTTCACCCACCTCTATTTTAGATGTGAAGATTCGATGATTGATTTCCAGCAGGTTAAAAAGAATTTAGTGAAAGACCTTGTGGAGCCAGTATAAACAGCAATTTCATATGGGTAAATTATTTTTTTTTGTTTTGCAATGCCATAATACCTCTGCAACATTTCTCTCATTTTATTTTCCTTTTATAAAAACAAAATCCCTTATAGTTATGCCTCATTGAACTGAGATATTTGTACAAGCTGAACTTAGCATAAACAAACATTGTGCATGCTATGAAAGCTATAGAAATTTTTTGTAGTATGCATGGAAATATTAGTATATAACAATTTATGGGCCATCTTTAAGAGTACTATTAATATTATTATTTTCACCGGTAAATCTTGATATGATGACTTAACAACTATAATGTTTTATATTTAGTATGGTGTTCATATTACGCCCACTTAAGGAAAATTTACCATTACCAAGGTGAGCCTCCTTATAGTTGAATAATGCACTATAATATACATGGCACACTTATCTCGAAGACATCAATTTTGAAGATCAAGACAATGTTATATGATATGAATTTGTATTTAATAAAACCAAGTATAAGTTTAGTGGATGAGTTATAAACATGAATTCTCTATATCTGATAATCATATTAAAGAATCTTATAATAGGGTGGCTATTCTACCATATTGGTATCCACAATTACAAGAACCATTTACTTATGGATGTTAAGTGCTAAATTTCATGTAGTCCAAAAATCAAGCTATCATAAGAAGAATGAGTTACACCATGAGGAAGATGAAACTAGAATGTTAAGAATATTTTTACCACTAACATTATGGAGTGTATATCTAATATGAAGACACAATTCTAGCGTTTCCACTTGTCTCGAATGTGACTCAAACAGTAATCATTCTTAACACACATTTGTGAACACTGACACTTCTTTGAGGATCATATACATTGACACTCGATATCATTGAGCCATATTGAAGTGGGACCCCACCCGAAGCCTTGTTGAGGATTTTGCATTAGTCTTGCACTATATCAATATTAATGACTACATGATGTTTATAGACCTCTTAAGTACAAGAATTTTGATAAGGGAATCATCATGGGATATATTGGAGGATGATATGATTGTGTAAGAATCATTGCTAAGTATACACCTAGGTTGTAAGACCCGTGACATTTTAGATACTTGTGACATTGAAAATATTAGTTGAAATGTTCTTTTCTGGAGATATTGATATGCACGTAACCATGGACCATTCAAACATTTTATTGAAGTGGCAATATGTGTGATAAGCTCCTGTAATGCCATTTTACCCTCTTGGATTAATGTAATAGTAAGACATATGATATAACTAATAAGTATACAATGGTATTTAAGCATTGGGGTATAGGGTTCTATATGACTACAAGTACGATCCATTGACCCCTTGAGTATAAGAACCTCAATGTTGAACCTATCATTTGAATTGCCAATGGAAATGCTTTCCTATGGGATTTGTGTGAACCAAGGTGAATTTGGGTTGAGAAATCAACCTAGCCCCTATGTTGATATGACAAAACCTTGAGAACTTGTGTGTAGGTGTCCTTTGAGAAGCCTTCTGAGGAGAACCGTGTGTAAATTTGATCCATTTGGAAGCGGGAACGTAGGCGGTCACTGGGTGAAGGATATCCTTGAGAGCTCAAGTTTGTAGGGGAAGGGTCTAGGAGGGGATAACTCTAGGTATTGGGTGTCTGAATCTATTTGATCTTCTCTCTTTTGTAGGCTTTAAAGGAGGCCATCTTGTGTTGGTTTTGTGTTTGTTATGTGTTTGTGAAGCTTTACCCTTGACTTATATGAATCTATGCATACATTCGTAAATTAGTGGATTGTGTTTTACTTATCCATTTGTTCAGCCCTGTGATTCTTGTAATATATGACTCCATTTGTTCAACAGTGTGATTCTTGTAACATATGACTCACAAATGTGAACCACTGGGATATTTATGCAGTGACAAGCAATCATTGGACCGTGCCATTGATTGATGTCTGGGCTACTGCAAGGGATTAGTTGGCATTCACTTGGTTCATGGAGGTGAAGTTGCCAAGGCTACCCTGGATATGATATGATAACAGTTAGCAAATTGTCATTGGACCGTGCTAATGGCAAATGCCTATAACTACTATTGTATCTTTTGGATTAGTTAGCATTCACCTGGTTCATGGAGGTGAATGATTTCTAGGGGCTATCTTGGATTTGATACAATAACGGTGGTAGGGGTAGTTGCCTCACCATGCGAGTAGTAGTAACTGGAGCTAGCCATGGTATCATGAGGGTTCACTGGTAGTCACCTATAACATGGGAAGGATTGATGCCAGGTGTTACCTGGGATTGTGAAGAAGATAGCTGATGATATCACTAAGGTCACTAGGTGGTATGTCAAAAGCTACTTCTTCCTGGTTGGACAAACTTGTCGCCAATGACCTATAGGCAATTGTAGTTGGAATCCACGGGGCTAGGTTAGTCCGCTACTTGTGGATATCCTTGGGATTGAGGATGGACCCATGGTGTAGTATGGGATGCACCCAATGCTCTTTCTAGTTGATTGATGGTATACTTGACCTTATTGGGTTGAGGATGGACCCCTGGTGTAGTACGGGATACACCAAGTCCTCTTTCCAAGTATCCACTTTTGCAAAAGACCAGGAAAAGGAATTGGACCCACGGTGTAGTGAGAAATGCATCGACATTCCCTCTCTTTGGGATGCACTATGGACGAGGGATGGTTAGCCATTGTACATGAGCTTGTCACCATTTTATGTGTGATGCGTGTATGAACCAATAACTAATGTCTTTGTGATTCATGTATGAGTCAGTCACTTGCTATCTATGATGCTTATATAAGCCCATCACTTTTGCCTTTGTTATTTATTTATGAGCCAATTATTATCGTCTTAAGATGTATGTTGGAATTACTCACTGTGTTTGTGATGTATGATAAAGCTAATTATCTTGTGTACATGTGATGTGTATGAGCTAGTCTTTTGTGTATATGTGACATATGCTCGAGATAATCATGTGTGTGATTTGTGATATGACTCTTGTGTGTATGTGTAAGTTGCTACAACTAATGATTGGTGATGATAGATATGGAACCAATACTTGATGACAATGGGTATCTTTTATTGTGATGAGACCAAGTTAATAGAATACACTTAATTAATAATCATGGTTTAAAGAGAGATTAGAGGTCTCATCAAAAGGAGAGAGTGCACTCTCTCATAGTGCAAACAATGGAGCCTCTGACTTCCCATGAGAGGATACGTAGGCAGGGTCATCAAGAGTGAACCATTGAGGCTTAGTTCTGGGTCGAGGGAAGACCCTAGTTATGGAAGCTTAGCTACACTATCAAGTATAAGTGTATATTGTGATGTTGCCACCGTGGTCAACAAGGAGTTTTAAAATCACCACTTTGAAATTAAATGGAAGATGCTTGGTTGATTATGTTACTGATCGATGTAAAATAAATAAAAAATTTGTAGTGGTTAAGTGGTGGATTTTACTAGTTTCCCCTAGAAAATAGAGAAGTTTTGAATCCCTTGCATAGAATGGACCTTTGTTTCTTGGGCTCAAGTGTTATATTCTTTGATAAATACCGAACATCCTAAGATATTAGAAACCTGCCGTATGCAAAAGTCCTAAATGGAGTAGTTCAACTCCAAAAAGGCCATATCAACACTATTGATATTCCTGTAGGATGGTGATTTGATTGGATGAAAATTGTAGCTCCCGAACTGTTAAAAGCTACTAAACCGTTACATGAATTAAAAGGAAACCAGATAAGCATTTTTCTAAGGAGTTTGTTTTCTAGACAATTTAGCTAAGTTGCGGTTCATGTTTGGTATCCAGTTCACTGATTCGGCTAATTTCTTTTTGGGGTTTTGGTTCATTAGCATTAAAAACAAGTAGAATTCATATATATATATATATATATATATATATATATATATCATTATATAATATATATTATATATTATATATTATAATATATTTATAAAAAAATCTTCAGGATTATGCTCACTTTAATATATTATTAATAATCTTTGAAACATTGGGGTCTATAGTTTTGGGAGCATGTGTATGACACAATTGCTAAGCAAATCTCCTCTTCTGATCACTCATGGGGCATGTGATAAATTGCTGAGGCCATTGCTCTGACTACTGACTAGAACAGCAACCTGGACGTGGACCTGGATCGAATTGGGGCCCAGCTTGAACCTGGACCCGCATTCGGCTCCCGTTGCCGAACTCAGTAATGTAGCAATTTACTAATAACCCTTTTGAAAATTCTTTCCATTCTGTCAGATCCTCCTTTAGTTCTTCCAGTTCCAACCATAGAAAAGCTATCTTGTGGTTGAATAGAAGAACCTATTAATCAAGGTCTAAATCCTTCCAGGAAAGATAAATAAAAAGAAAAGGGGAAAAAAATAATTGAAGAAACACATCCTTTTTGTGGCATGGTACAAACTCTTCCTCAAGAAGGCATACTTCATAGGTACGGAGAGGAAGAAGTTTCTCCGTACAAGGATGGAAGACGGCATCCCCTATGAGTATCTTATAAAATAGCAGATTGATCTGTGTCCATGTTCGGAATATGCTTTCCAGCCCTCTAAACCTGAAGAAAAGGAACCTTCCTTAGATTATAGACATATAAATGATATTCCTAGATTCTATGATCTACAAGAAAATATAGATGATCTGTGTACAGATTACTTGTACATAAGAAGTATTGTAGATGCTATTCATAATAAAGTTCGAAGGTAGGGAATTATCTTGTTAATACCCATACCACTGTGAATTCCCTAGAAAAAGGAAGAAATGATGAGAAACAACAAGCCTCTTATATTTTAACAAAATCTGACCAGATTTTATACAATCTTCATAAATGTGGAGATGATGTTGCTCCAGTCTTTCCTAGGTTTGATCAAATGGATATAAAGAAGAATTACCGGATGCTTTGGAATCATGAACAGGTTTTACACTCTCTTTATTTGGATGTCAGGTGTTTTAGGCATATTGGAAATGATTATTCTTAGGAAGATATTAATGTTTTGGTCAAAACTTCAAATTAGCCAATTCTTCATCCACTATAATAAAACAAACTGTTCTAGTTACTAAATATGATAAAATAATTACTAATTTTCTTCCCTTGAAATGCCAGACCAGTTATTAGATGCAATTTTGATATGGCCCAAATGTGACTGTACATATCTTGCTACAGCCTGAACACTATACCAAAATATGGCAGGAACTGTTGTGATGCATAACATAGATCTCTAAGGTATTTGTATCGGAATATGCACGGATGCACATGTCCAGATACAATAGGGGTGCCCCAGAATATTAGATAACCTAGTGAGTCACTGTATGCTTAACTGGAATATATAAAGTGAACCACTATATGCTTAAGAAACATGCATAACCTTGACAAGGCTGTTCGATAACAATGTTATATTGTCTTGCATAATATTACTGAAAAATCACCTCAAAAATTACTTATAATTTCAGGACAAGGCTGGCATGAGTGAGTTTCAGTAAGCATTTTGATATGTAAAGTCATTTTTGTCTTATCAATCTCAAACTCATCACCAGAGCAGTGTTAAAGCCATATGTTGTGCACATTCATGAAAGATTATGCAAACCCATATTTTCTTATAATCCGAATGCATGCTTTTGTTGGTTCTGGACTTTGAGAAAATGATTTCTTTGCCATAACAACTTTCCAAATTAATTATACAATTGTGACCAAGAGTCCAGTCATAATTGCTCATAGTTATTTAGCATGACACGTGCTTCTATTTAAGTGCAGAAATGTTAAGTTGCAGGATTCATAGGAAACATAAATGTGTCTAGGACACACCTTATTTATGTACATGGAGGAACACAACTGGACAATAACGTAAACTTGTTGCAGTTAATTTTGAGTATGATTCATAATTTTATTGAATTGTTTGTGATTCAGTTTCTTTCTGGATGGCATCAGGTGAGGAGGCAGCTACGAGTGAGTCTAGAAAAGGAGAATTTAATCATGCCAGCCAATCTAACAATGTGTGGAGTGTATGAATTGCCTTTGCGGTTGCCAAAGGTGATTCCATTGGTTGATGGCAATACGAATGTTTTCTTGAAAGTTAAAATCCAAAGGAAGTAGTAGCGTACTCTGTGTATTGACAATTGTATGCATTTTCTGCTATATGTTTGGCAGTATTGCTGCGTTGGTCTTAAAATTTTCCATTTTTAAATGCTTTCTCAGTCACCAGAGTCAGAGCTTCATTCTCGAATGATCAAAATTAAATTTGGCCTTCTCCTTTTCTAATGATCTGTTGAAGTTGAATCTCTGTTCAAATAAGGAATAGAATGCATTTATTCTTTGCATCTTTGATATTTATTTATTATTAGTTGTAATAGTTTTCTGCAAATTCGTTTTTATTGGTAAAAGTTTAATATGTTTTTTAGAGGAAAACCCTGTATCATCACTATCTTGAGCATCTGGTGGTCTTCGAAATTCAGGTTTGCTGAAACTGTACTATCATCACTATGTACAACTTCGAGTACGAGTTAATGGAATTCTAGAAAAGAGATGCCACCAATTAAAAGCACAAATTACAACACCTATTGTTAAAATCAAAAGTACACCTATCAAGGAAGCAAAACTAAAATCAGAGCTAAGCACAAGCAATTGAGGAAAGCAGACTTGATAACCAGATGGATGATGGTACATGTCCCTGTGCTCATAATGTGGCTATGCCACATTTTGCTTATAGCAAATGGATTTACTCAATAACAAGATCTAAAAAAACTTATACTTGCACTTATCCAATCAGCAATGGATGTCGTTTCAACTTTAACATATGTGAATCATATAGAAAGAGATCCTTACATTCATTGAAATGGAATTAACCACTATGAACATGCACAAATCAAACAAACTCAAATTTTAATTTGGATAAAACCTAATCTGGGTGAAAAAATTCATCTTAAGGAGCAATTGCTTATTCAGCTATGGAAAAGAAAGTACAAATGTTTTACAAAAGCCAGCTCAGTCCATACAGGCATGAACAATGTCTAAAGATTCCGGAATCAATCAAACAAGCACTCCCCTGGTAGAATAGACTTGCACATGCATGGCTCGTCTTACAATAATTGCTCTACCACCATTATCATGAGTGTCTAATCCCCTCTAATACATAGAGCAGGCAATAATGACCTACCCACAATTTCACCAAGGTGAAAAGATGGAAGATCAACCATCAAACCGGAATTGATACGTTTGATATTCCAGATGCAAACTCATTATTCACATAGAGATGCATTTTTCTGCTTTACCATTCAATTTGCTGGGGTACATGTAGAGTTTTCCATTATCACGATCTTACCACTTGACATGATGAATTCTCTGTTCACAAAGGCACAATTGTCATTGGAGTATACACGTGCTGCTTTAGTAGCTCTTTCCGACATAGTTCTTCTGGTAGACATTACTTTTGTTTACGGACTCGAAACAAGGTGCCATTTTTTTTAAGTCGAACATATTCGACTTTTGATTCCACCTTCATATTGATTTTACCCCTACAAGACTACTATTGAGACCAACATTGAGCAGAACCAAACTTGAAAAGCTTTATTATCTTCCCGCGAAGATTCCAACATGTCCCGTACCATCCCCAAACATTGTCAAGCATCAAAGTAGACCACTGTCTGGAAACTCGTAAAACTGGTTTTGATTATAAATTCTTATATTGGGCTTTTTGATGACATTCTATGAGCTAGTATGACATGATCCCAATGAGCTATATGAAGCACTTGGGTGTTGTAGGCATGTAGATTTCATTTTATTTCATATCACGGGCAACAATATAACAAGCAATTGGGAGTTGCAAGCATGATCAACACTATGAGCATTTGCTTGGATGTTGCAAGCATGCATATTGTCATTCCATGATAATGTAGACATTCTACTTGTACCATGTCTCACCTGTTTTATATGGCAAGAATAAATAGATTCAACTCATATGGGAAAGGGAGGCACTGATGTATCATAAATGAGCATGAGGATAACCAAGCCCATAACAATGAAGGACTTCGTTAGTGTATTATGTACAAAATCTTGTTTTTGATTAATAAAAGCAACAAACAAGGGCTTTGACCCTTTACAATCAAAAGCCCCAAGACAAATAAACACATACAAAAATAGGCCACTCACAACACTTCATACACCATTAACAAACCACTTACAACACTACCTAGGCTACGAACAAACTACTTACAACTTACAAACATGCCACATCAAGAGTGGGCAGGGATTCAAACCCATAACTCGAGGAAGAGTTTTGGGATAGGAGGAAGGACTTTTCCACTGACGACTAACAATAGTTAAAGCAATGGTATCATCTGGAACAACAATACAAGGGGAAGTATGGGGGGAGACCCCCATACACAACCTATCAACATGTGAAGTAGAAGGTGGACGAGGAGGGGCATTCTCCACGAAAATTTGGGGCTGAATAGGGGCAATAGGCAGAGTAGGAAGAATGCATCGACATGTTGATCACCAGTAGGGATCGAACAACACGAAGAAGTCGTACCATCAACAAGAGGCTCATTAGCATCGTGGTAGAAGTCATTATCATCTTGAGAAGAGTCATTTGACGAAGAATCAGAAGCTTGGACAGTTAAGCGATCACCATTAGCGTCCTACCAAGTAGCAACACCTTTATGACGTGAGAGAGCACAATCTGTGGCTAAGTTACGAGTTGAGAAGCTTCGACGACATCGAAAGGGGACACCCTCATAATCTAGTGACTTGAGTCCATGCCCTATCCCCAACCATGAGAACTACATCTCTAAGAAGATGGAGATGTCAATATCTATTAGAATGCATGCAAATGTAGAATGAGCCATGAAGGTAGTGGTATCATCAACCTTAAAGAAGCATTGATAGAGTTGCCAATGGCCTCATAATAAGAAATCTTTGAAAATTAGTTAGCATAATTGTAGGATTAGGGGTAAATTCATTTAAAAATGTATGATCTCCATTGTACATAGATGCAATATAGAGTACATCGTATAACTATCATGATTATTTTAAAATATCCATTGGTAAGGACCATTCATGGGAGGAAGGTATGTTGTAGCACGGTTCTTGATAAACACTATAGTAAATGTGCATATAACACAAGTGTCGCAACGTTGCCTACCACAGCGTGCATTGTGTTAAGGACACAAATATGGTCTTCAAAAAAAGGTTAGATCATTGCTACCCTCTACTTAATGACACTAATTGTGTTGAGGATCTTGTTGGTGCAGGGAGGGAGGGCGCACTTGGTGCTCAAGGGACATAGGGTTACCATGGGGATCCATGTCTAGGGAAAATCTATAAGAGCCATGATGAGGCCTTGGTAGAGCGACGAAGAAGCGCCACCCTGAATACTTTATTGCAGGGATGGGAACAGAAAGAAGGGGATATTGTTTTTCTCCCGGTGTTTAACACGATTCAATAGGGGAAAGTGATAACTATACACAACCATGTATCTACCCTGTAATGTAAAATAATGCGTGATATGAAGGCATACTAGTGCATATGAGGGAGGGAGATCTAACCTGTCATAGCCATTTTTGAATCTTTTCAGTTGTTCACCCTTCTCCAAAAATTTATTAATGAAACTTTGGTAGTTGCTCGAGCTTTTCTTTGCCACCCTTGTCCTAGAATTCTCCAAACCAATGGTCTTAGCTATCATCTGTGGCGAAACAGTAATCTTTAGACTATCAATCTTAACTCACCTCTAGAATAAGAGTTAGTAAATTTTGAAGAAAGGGTATCATTATACCCCTGCATCACCATGCAAAAAGGAGCTAAGCCAACAACAACAAATAAGTCCCAAAGTTCTACATTCTTCCTCAAAGCCTCACGCTTAACCGACTCCGAGTGTTTTAGAGGGATCCCCATAATTGTAGTTGTTCTTCTTTTGCTCCGATTACACCTATTCTTACAAAGCAATCTTTTGGCGAAAGTGACAGAATGCAGGCTCAAAATGACAATCTCCCAAATTAAATCAAAATGACAATCTCCCAAATTAAAAAATATATAAGTAGGGCAGAACGAGTTGTCGTATCAACATTAAGAGCAATAATTACTTTCCTAGGGAGAGTAAATGGCTTCGTAATATGAAAATCCAACGGATTGGTGATACACATGCCAAATATATAATCAACAATCTTGGCAATATAATTCTCATGAGAGACCTATCTATAGAAGTAATAATTAAGGGGTAAGGGAGGCTTGTTATAAGGATTGTCATATTTTGTTATAATTGGGGCAAAAGCAATTGTCATATCCTCATAAATGCAGGTACAATCTTCATCTTGATTATAATCCCACCTTGCATCACCATATGTGACATTCATAATCCACTTGAACCAAATAATCTTGTCGATCCACCTCAACATACACATAATATAGTCGCAAATCCATCTCATCAAGATAATCCACCTTATTAGGATCATATTAATAAATATTTTCTTGGTCTTGGTAGAACGCTTACCCCAGTTCATTGAAATTATTTTATTTATGTTTGGCGGGACAAAGTCTTTCCTTTAGCTGCTCCAAACTCGAATCTTAAGACCCTAATTAGCAATGAAGTTAGCAACCTGATTTCCTTCCCAATATAATGTTGTCCTTTGAATTGTGTGAATTCCTTAAGAAATTTTAGGCTATCTTAAAAGAAGAAATTATAGGCTGGATATCAACTATCAACTTTGAATCTCCAACAACAATCCTACGAAAACTCAATTCTTTAGCAAGCTTTATACACTTCTAAGCAATAGTGGTTTCAACAAAGTTGTTAGATTTGATTCCTAAATACATAGCAATACATTTCAACGGGTTTTCCTTTATGGTCTCTTAGAATAGCACTAGTACCAACTTGTCCAAGGTTACCCTTGGAGCACCCATTAAAATTAGATTTTATCCATCCTTGACTAGGGGGTCTTAATTGTGTACTCAATAAAACTTGGGTTTGCGTCCAAGTTCAAACCTCAAGGGTTTCGTCCTGAGAAAAGCAAGAAGTTCGCTTCCTTGTAGAGAGTAAAACCATAACAAAATCAATATATAACATAATGAATGCCATCTAATTGCCCCAGGTCCCCTTTATAAAGACTCCTTCCAAAAAGTAGCGAACTCCTCCATAAATCCTAACTTTTAGGTGAGGTGACTTGACCATTAAGTTTACCATTTATTAGAAATCCCTCCAAGCATAAGTCATGAAGAAAATTCATTTATAACTTAAAGTGGCCCCATCAATGACTAAAAAATAGGAACTTAAGGTGTGGCTCCATAATGAATAATTAAAATAATTTTTGCTGGGACTTTAGCTTTTTGGCCTCTTATTTAATTAATCATTTTATACCCTTATTAATCCTTTGGCTCCATATCAAGGACATTACACTATATTTTATGAATATCCATGCTTACCAAACTTTTGAATCAGTAGAAAATTGTATTTATATAGATGTGCGATTTAGATAGTCCAGCTTTGAGAAAGGTCATGTGCAAATCTAGTATTATAGAACCTACCCATGTTGTAGCTATCATTGCTTTGCTATATAGAAACATCCCTTCAAGACCCATAATGCTTAGAAATGTGAGAAAAATACTCTTTGCAATCACCATACCTCTAAGCATTAATGGATTATGGATTTGAGTGCATACGTTGAAATTCACTAATAAAATTTGCTAATTATGTGGCTTGGAGATGGTGTATTGATTTTTAGGCTCTACAATAACCTCAATATCAATTAGGGCACATGCCCCCCTTTCATTTTTTCCTTGTAGATTCGTTCTTTTCATTAAAATTTCTCCTAGGCACCAATAGGTTAGGTATGGTGGTTGTAGGCTTTGTAGTTGTATTAATGCAATTTTAGGTCATCTAGGATGTAGGTATGTTTACAATAAGAAATAGGCAGAACTTTCAGAGTCTAGGGATTAGTGGCAAACTATTTTCAACGCCTTAGGGGTTGAGGTGTTAAGAATTAGAGCTAATGAGGAATTCATACCATTAAGATATGAGAAGGAGAAGTTTGGGCAAGGAATTTTGAGTAGGAAATAATGTATTATGTAAGAGATAAGAGTTGGGATACCTTGAAATAGGTACCCAAGGATGAGGAAAACTAACGCTCCAATTGTGATGTGGTATTGTAGTGTAATGGATCGAGAAGTTGGGATTGAGTTTGATAAGGAAAGGATAATCAAGGATATGAAGGCCCAACAATCCAACATAAAATATTTATAGGTTTTTAAGTAAAGAATTAAGGGGTTAGGACTAAAGGGAAAGTCATAAAATCAAGGAAAAATCAATAAGTTGAAAGTCCAATAACATTTACAAATTTAAGAAAAACACTAAAAATATCCCATATATATATATATAAAGCAGAAGCATGTAAATTAACATTTAAAAACCCACATTGAAAATCTATTGGATTACATATAAGTAATGTGTGAAATAAGGCCAACGTGCATTATTTGGTTGGGAAACAACAAAATTTTTTACGTTACGAATTTGAGTTACAACAATTAGCATACATCTGGGGCTCTCCATGTTAAAATATCATTGATCAACAACTTTTTAAAGATTGCAATTTTAGGGTTCTCTATTAACATCCATTTGTCTTAGGAACTTCATGTTGAACAAATAAAAGATATTGTTTTTATACCAAGGATGATTCTTCAATGAAAAATAGATGGGTGAGTGATCTACACCATTTGCATTTACCTTTGTTGCTTCCGAAGTTAGCATTTTCCATCAATTTGGTCAAACCTTGGCCTATATTTTTTTCATGCGTCTTGCTAAGTGAGAATATCTTTAACTGTTGTATGGGGCATATATATATTGTTATGTTTTCAGTCAACATAATTGGAGGTAAACAAATTAAAAAATGACCTTTTTATTGTATAGGGAATGATGTTTAGAATTGTCACATTTTAATTTTTTTAATTATAGAAATCAAAAGTTAATAAAAAATATTAATCCCACTCATTTTAAATTTATGTATCATTTTTTTTTCAAAAAATAATTTATTAAAAAAAATATCCAATTGTAAAATAGAATGGGTACATATTTTTAAAATGAGTGAGTACTCATTTATAATAGGTATGAATTTCTAATACATTTATTCTATTTTATTTTTAGTAAAATATATTATCACTACATTCCAACAACTTTTTATTTTATACGCATAACTTGACAACATTGATTTTCTATGTATTTTTTAATCTCTTACAATCTCTTTGCAAGTCATATTATATTCAAATTTTAAAATAATTCAATCTTACAAAATATTTTAAAGCAAAATCAAATACAAGAGTTATTTTCGAGAGGAATTAAGCAATTTTTACTTCAAAATATATTAAAAACATGATCTACATATATTTGTACTTCATAAATTTTAAGGAGATACCAATCTAACAATAAATCAAATATTGTTTGTTATTTTTATCCAAAGGGTTTTGTAATTATGAGATAAAAAAAATGTCACCAAAAAATTTTCATGACACTTAAAGAAATTGAAACCCCATAGAGATGAGAAAATGACAAAGAGATAGGAGAGCAAAAATTTAAAAAAATGAACAATATTGAAACATCTAATTCAATGATTATGGAAGAGAACAATCAAGAGGCCAATATGGTTGGGATGGAAGTAATTATGCAAATGTGGAATAGCTCAACAATATAGAAGATGTGATGCAAAAATAAATCTAGGTATATCTTTTGTCACGCACAAAATTTGTGACAAGAAAGGATATATATTTTTGTTGTCGCTACATTTTAAACAATATCCTCATGACCTCTTGATAATTACCTAAATAGGTTTCATAGAGAGATCTTGATTGAGTGTACTCTTCCATGAGATTGGGGAATGCCCCTTAACTCTTAGGTAAAAGTGATTAAAGAAAAAAAAAGAGACCTGACTAAGACCATACACTTAACAAATTAAATTAAAGTTATAGTGATGTTCTTATAACTAACATATGCTTCTATACACTTCCTATAGGATAGTTCAATGCTTGATGAGACAAAAGATATATCTTTGGTGCAAGGTTAGGCTCCTTGATGTCTTACTCATTGTTTTGTGAAAACCCAGAGTGACCAACCTTTCAAATGATTGAAAAACTTACACTTTTAGAAATATGACTTGCACACTTGAACAACGAGGAGGAAATGGGACAATATGGTATTACAAGTATTTCCCATGCCCTAACCATACTTTTTATTAACAATGTAAAAAATGTAACTTCAAGATTTGTAGACCCACCTAGAGGTGCAAGAAAACATCTTTGCATTTTGCATGTCTTCAAGCATAAGATGAAAAATGCCCATAAAATTGGTGAATCGATGACCTAGAGATGACATATAAAGTATTAGGATCTACAACACAATTATCTAACTAATTAGGGTAACCCCATTTACCATTATTTCCTCCTTTTGAATTCTTCCCTTTTAATTAAAATATGTATTTTAAAGTATGAATAGGTTAGCTCTAGTAGTTATTAGGCCTTTTTAAGACATTAATGATATTCTAGGTCATATTAGAGGTTTGGTATGGTTTACAATGAAAATTGGTAGGAGCCTTGGAGTTTGTAGTGCAATGGTAGTTTATACTTCATATCTTTTTTAGGGTGTTTGGGATAAGAGGTAATGACGAATTCATTATTAGGGATTGAGTTGGCCATTTTTCTCAAAAAGTGCACCTCTTCAACAAACCACTACCGTCCTAGTTAAGGACCTCATAAGAGGCTATTAAACCATGTTGTAAATTCTTAGTAGATACTTTAGAAATGTTCTAATAATCTCCCCCTTAGTGGTACCCAAGGGAATTTGAATCTAGGACTCTGCTTAGACACCACTTATTGGAAGTTGAGTTGGCTATTGTTCTGAAAAGGTGCACTTGTTCAAAAATTACTTCCATCCTAGTTAAGGATCTCACAACTGATGTTGTTAAACCATGTCACAAATCTCGAGGGGATACATTGGATACGTTCCAACACATACCATTAAATTATGGTGACGGAATATAGAGGAGGATGTTAGAGTTCAAAATTTGAGTAAACCTTGGAATAAATACTTTGGAAAGAGAATGACCTAATGTCCATTTTTCATAGAGGTGAAATGTGTAAATAGTTGGAAAATCAAGGTCGAGGTTGACAAGGAAATTGTACTTTAATATGGGATGGTTTGACACTCTAATTTGAAAGAATTTTTTTTTAAGATGGAGGACTAGTAGGTTAGACTAGAGGGGAATGACCTGCCATGAAGGGAAAATCCAAAAGCCAACAAGTTCGAAAATATTTATAGACTTAAGGAAAATACTAGAAAATAATCAACAATGATATTTTTCATTGACTTTGGAAAGCTTTGGCACCAAAGGGGGCACACAAGATGATGAAGGAAATTGATAGACAAACACCTTGTAGAGGAGGAATACCAAACCATTGCGAAGGCTGGCCATACACCTTCAAGGCACTTTGACCTTGAAGTTTGCTGTTTGGAAGGGTAATGCATAAGTGTATGTATAACAGATGCAAAATAGATGTTAAGAGTGTTTGGCCTACATAAGACGAAAATTTAGTTTTTCAAGACTCGGTAGCCAATTGCAATAACTCTTTGTGTAGGACATGCGCGAGTCATGGACAAAAGCACGATGCACAGGAAGAGCTCTAAGATCCATACAAGAAAGTATATAAGTACTTTGGTTTTTTTTGTAGGTTGAGTATATTGAGCAACCTTTAGAGCACTCAGACCAGTTCTCTCTTTAGAAGGATAATGCACGAACATGTGTCTAATTGGTGCAAATAAGATATTAAGGAGAGTTTGGAATATAGAAGAGGAAAATATGGGTTGTTAGTATTCACCGACCAACTGTAATAACTCTTTATTTAGGACATATACGCTGGTCGTGGACGACACCGTGACACACAGACGTCTTGTATGGATAGAGCTCTAAGCGCAGTAAGAGAAAGTATAGAGTTACCTGAGTTTTGTTTGTAGGTCGATTATATTGAATAGAAAGAAATGCATAACATACACAATAGGAAAGCAATGGTAAAAAGTACAAGAGAAGAGGAAGGGATTCTTACAAAGGGTCCATATATGAAGCCTCCAACATACCCAAGCTTTCCTTTGATGTACCTACAAACATACGATTGAGGACATAACGTTGGGGCAACTGTGACAAGAGGTGTGCCATGGTCAAATCCCAATTTCGGTGTTTGCAGCCCCACAAACATCTAAATAGATAAATATTGTTTGGAATAAAAAAAAAAGATATTGAAAAGTAAATAAAAATAACAATTCTTATGAAATATATGCTACAACAATGTAAATGATACAACTCAGGAAGAAGACATTTCCATTCTATTGGAACCCTAATTTTTTGCAAAAATCATTGTTCCATATAATGCGAAAAGCTTATAAAACACTAGAAAATGCCTCCCTAAATCCCATGATTAACGCGTGAATTTACTATTCCATCTTGTTGACCTCTCTTAAAGATGCATGCACATTCATATTTAGCCCACCAAAGTAAAAAAAATGATCAGTATTGGAGATTTTAGGGCCCGTTTGGTTGCACCCCATAACTGGGTTATGCCGCCCATAACCTGGTTATGGGGTGCAATTCCCTGTTTGGATGCCCTTTTTGAAAATGGGAATGTGGATTTGCATAACCCCATTTTGC
>MU223056.1:2728402-2738823 GCA_018584345.1 Thuja plicata | reverse complement strand
CCGGGATTCGAACCAAACAGGGATTTTATGCATAACCAGGGTTTGGACAACCAAGGTTATGCATAACCAGGATATGCTGCATAACCAGGGTATTTTTAATTCCCCAACCAAACGGGCCCTTAGGGTTCTACATAGTTGCATAGTGCAAGTTGTCCCTGGTGAACATTTTGGGAATGAATATCTTTGATTTTCCAAGCGAAAATTAACTATTCCTCATAATTTTCTATATGATGATATACCCTTATGTCCATTTATAAAGCCCCAAGATTTGATTTGACGTTTTTACCAAACCTGTTCTATTTGCAATTTATTCATGTTACTTCCTACAAATTGCAAAATCTATCAAAGTTGCCTCTGTTGAAATTAATATTACGCATCCAGGTCACTTCCATACCAAACTAATCATTCCCTACAATTGCCTATACTACAAAGAACCCCTATGTAAATTCTCAATGCCCCAATGGTCCATTTGATATTCTTCCTCGGCTAGAACCAAATGCAATTTATGCAAACAAATTACTTGTATAGTATTAAATCAGCTAAAAGGCCTATTTTGAAAATTATTTTTTCACAACTGAATGAATTTCAAGTCGAATGGATTTATCCTAGAGATTCTATGTATGTCCGTCTACTCCTGTGCCAGATTGCAGAACTTCATCAATTAGTTTGATATATTTACAAGGTCAAAAGTAAAGGCAATTCACAGAAGTTTAGCAGTTCAATTTTTTAGAAAACATCAGGAAGTCATCTTTGACTAATAATGTCTTACACTCAAGGATAAATTTCTTAGAGCTATTGGTTGCAGTATGATCTTTGGTAAGATGTGTACAAGCTTACCAATCTCTGTGATCTCAGGATGAGGTTTGATTAGCTCTAGGAAAGAGGATCTGTCATGAGTTGAAGAAAGTAATATTTTTTTTATGAAATATATGAAATGCAAAGCATTTGGATCATATATTTTAATTATTTTAGAACAAAATTTAAATATTACTTTGATAATGTGATTTCAATTTATGAAATGCATTTTAGAATGGTGGGCCGACTTTTTGGTTTTCGGCAAGACATAAGTCATTTAGAAAACAAGATATTGGTCTTGTCAAAACCTAATGTCCCATTGGTATAAAAAGATGAGAAAATTGTTTAAAGTAATTATAATGTAAGGTAATGCTTTTTGGAGCCTACAAAATAGTTTCAAGGAAAGGAAATACCAAGATGATTCCAGACTAAGATGATTTAAATAATTTCAGATTAGTTCAAGTTCGTTGTATTGTCGTATTTGATATTATTAAAAGGTGAAAATTAAGAAAATTGAAATCATTTTAAATGATTTAAAAAAGGGGTAGCAGTGGATTCAAAGTTTGTGGGTCCCTCTTTCTCTTCTACATAAAAATGGGAATATTGATGAGAGAAGTTACATCTATGAAAGACTCAAATAGTCTCATGGAAAGGCTAAGTCTTATCGATATGATTTGAGGTTGCCCTAAAATTTTCTGTGGAGGAAAAAAAACTTTAGGGAAGTAGATTTCTTGAAGAGGATTTGGGAAACCACCTAGTAAGTGTAATTAATATGGACAAAACAAATCCCACAACCTCTAATCTTGCGCCAAGATAAGAGTTTTTGGAAAAGGATTATACATATAATATATTTGTTCCAAAGAAGCTTTCAAATTTGTTGAGCCAATGTAGTTGATAGGTGTAAATAGAGATTCTACAACCTTCATAGTCTGTGAAAAAGAAGAGTTTTGCAGTAGGTATGGATATACTTTGAAACATGTCTACATATTTGTGTTGAATATTATGATGGAAATTTCTACTTAGTGTAATTGTAACACTTGCGAAAACAACATGTTGGTTGATATACTCAATAAAGAAGAGAAGAGGCGACAATTATGATTCCTAGTTGTGGGGCACTCATATCAATCCCACAAATTATAAATTGTTTGTTGGAAATATGAAAAGAATTGATGAAGAGATCAAACAAAAGATTCCTTCAAGCTAAATGGATTGTCTTTTGAATTTTGAAGTGACAAAAAATTTCAAATGAATGATCAGACAAATGGGTTGGATGCATCCCTTGAATTAAGCAACACAAATAATTCTAATGAATGTTTGGATATCAAAGATAAAGAATATTGGGGATGTTAGATGAAATGTCTTGCATTACTAGTTTAGATACAATATCCAAGAAATTCTTGAAACTAGAACCTGAGCATTTTGGTAGGCACAATGATGTGGAAGCACGTATATAGTATATGAACTATGGTATCATGAAATGCCATCCATACAGATCAACATAGAATCAATTTTTTGAAAAGGATTCAAAAACTTCAAGCAAATATTATTAGCAGGTGTAAAACCATAGCCAACATTATCCTCTTGGCCTACATCAACACATAAGGTTTGAAACAATTTACTGCCATCCATCAAAGCATAAAAGTAGTCAAAACATAACCTATATTCAAAAATGCGATGACTCTCGCCATTTCACAAAGGAGGAACAACCACAGTTTTGAGACGCTGCGAAAATGTGATGACTATCACCATATTGCAAGGAGAGATTAAATTCATGTGGATAGGTTATAATAATTAGGATAAAATATTGGTATATTAGAATCAAATAGTTGACAGATTCATACAAGGTGTGAATATAAAAATTGTCTGACATTGTGATATGAAACCATTGAAGAGGTAGAGGATTGACTCTGTTACCCAATAGAGGGAAGACACTAATCAAATCTCATTTCAATATCAATTAAGTTATTTTCATTTTATTTCCAAGCGTGGAGATAGAAGTAGGAGGTAGTTTTATTTATCTACTGCAAACACTTATGCTAGTTTGAGGTAGATGATAATCCAAAGGAGATTAATCTTCTTAAGATGTCAAAAGGTACACCCACCTTGGTCCAATAGAACCAGAAGTGCAAGGAGTTAAAGCCATATTGGTTTATTCTGCCAGTTGGCCAAAGTTGATTGTTGAACTTGATTATAAAGATTGACATACTTTTAGGGTTTAGAAAAACTTGCAATTTTGAGCACCACCACCTTCAAAACTAGAAATGTAGAGCTTGTTGGAATGAGGAAGAGTATGAACCTCCCAAGTTGGAAGAGCTTCGCTATGTAAAACAATGCAAATGAGATAAATTAAGAAATGGAGAGAGTTATGAGAGAATGATAGTTTGAGCTTGAGAGAATGAATCGTAGTGTGGGAGTCTTTGGAAATGTATTCAGATTAGGGAGATATGAAGGGTTGGGTGGTGTTCCAACGTCGCTAGAAGCCCACAAGTGCATTACACTGCCAAGAATTAGAAAATTGAATGCTCCAATGACCAACTCAATCATAGAGATTCATGGGACAAATGCGTGACATGTAGATGTCTTCACTACACACACTTGCCCATGAGTTATTTGGGTTGAAAGGTTGCAAAGACAAGGTAGTAGATGACAAGGCATGTTGGCGGAGGTGAAGAGACCTCAATATTGTCAATTTGGTTAAAGAAAAGGCCTATGGCCTATGTGACGTGAGATTGAATAGGGTGCAATTTACAACGTTACACCCATACAAATATTTCTCAAATCAATTTTAATTTGTGGGAAAAATGGGACGTAAATGAAAAGTTGGGACTCAATCAAATATGACACTACAATTTTGAGTTTTAACTTCAAGGGCATATCTTTTACATTGGCATCTTTCTTACATGATTTATTCATGTCCTAAGATGCAATTTTATAATATTATTGGCTACATACATCAATTTTATCACCACAAGGGACTTATCCCCTACCTATGTTGATTTGTATCCATTCTCTTGGATGCCACATTAGGGATATTTGATGCTCGCATTTATTATGTACCCACATAGGTTTTCCTATCCAATGAAAGCGATATCATATATTCTTTTCTTCCATGTTAGGGGAAACATTACTATTCCCTAACATTATCTACAACCTATGTTCCTAACATAACTCTCATCCTAGATTTTGAGGTACTTATCTCATGATGCATTAACTCATAATTATAGTAGTGTAGTAAATTATGTCCTTTTACAATTTTACATTCTATTTGAGTCCCTACTTTAGTGTGTCCTTTCCTAGATCCTTGTAAGCCTATTTGGGCCATATTCTATTTTAAATCTTAATTATTAATCCCACAACTTAATTTATGTCGAATAATTAAATTAGGACCTTGAATCTAGCATCACAAAACCCAACATTTGTGATTCCCTTTCAAATGTCCTATTTTGGTTGGGCTAGGAAACCCAAAACACATGTCCCATACAAATTCCTTGAAATTGTAGCCAGTGTGAGTATTAGCCTTCAAATTTTCAAATATAGTCTCGACTTTGGTAGTTGACCATTCTATGTCCATGTTTTATGAAATATGTATTGTGAACCTTATATAAAGCACATCTTCTATCATTCACAAAATTTAATAAATTAAGTTACATTCTAATTGATCTAGCATTGTCAAGCAAGCACTTCGAATATGAGTTATCAACTTATTGAGTAACAAAAATACATCATTCCAATATTCAAGTATAATTTCATGCGTTGTTTATGTTGTGTTTATTATGTTATTTCATTAACATTTGAAGGACTTATTTAAATAGAATTATATCCCCATCATATTCTTTCCTAAGTGTTGGTGTGTTTAAGTGTTGTACCTAGTAAGTCATTCTCCTAGGTTGTAAACACACATGTTGCTTACATTTACTTAGGGACCACATAAGAATGTTCCCACTTTGGGTGGTGTTATCACATTATCACTTTTCCACACTAAGTGGGACTTTCGCCATGGGTGCACTGATTAATTTATCACTTTTCCAACTTTAGTGGATGAGTTTCGCAAACATATTCCATTTTGGAAGGTGATCCACCTTTAGTGGACACATGCCACAAAAATATTTCCAATTTGGAGGGTGATCCAACTTAGTGGAAACAAGACACTTTCACTTTTCCACATTTAGTGGGTGATAAGTTGTCCCTATATGAATCATGTCACGCGATTGCATCATAATCATATGCAATCATATGTTCTCACATTGGTCTATTTAACGAAGGGGTATCATTCTTGGTGAGAATACAGTTCATTCTTATCATATTATTTCTCACTTGTTATTATGGTTTCCATTAGGTCTCTAGATCTTGGATGGATACCTTTACAACCAAATCTTACACGGTCTTAGATTTTTTTAGTGCCATTGGATAGTCTTTTGAGAGATTCAAGTGCATTTTTTGGTGGATTTCAGAGGGTCCTCTTTATGGCTTTCTATTGCAGGTTAAAATTGGAACTTTCTAGTGCAAACATAAGGTCACCATTGGGTTCATGAGGTCCAAAAATCCAAAGATCAACTTTTGTTCCATCTAAATTTGGCTATGGAGGCCAAATTTTTAGGCACTTGAAGTTTGGAAGTGCGACAATGATTCAAACATCAAAGTACATAGACAATTTTCAAACAACAATGCCTTAGTCACTCTGGCTCCTTTTTACGACCAATTTTTTTTTAAAATTTGGGGTAGAATTTCACACTCTTCTCAATGATGCAAGATGTTTCTAATATTAGAGCTTGATTTTTTTTGAAATTTGAGTAGTTCATGTTTTTGCAACTTTTGCGGCCTCATTTGGGCTTATATGGTCTCCTTTTTAGGTGTAATATTTTTATAGGTGTGTATTTTTTCTATACTTCATAGTAGTGCTAGTAGTTTGCAGTGATTGTGATAATAAATTATACTTTCAACACATGGCCTTATTTGGCTTATTTCTGCAATTGTAATGCATAGATCTTAGTTTGGTTATTTTGCATAGTGATATAAGTCTCTTAAAGCTTGATTATGAAAATCGCAATCTCTGAAATGGAAATTCCAAGAAATAAAAATAGAAATAATAATAATTTTTTTATTCTTAATTTAATAAAAAAATTAGCAATAAATGTTCTTAAAAAAACTTTTAAATAAGTTTCGTAAAAATAAATTTCTCCTTTAGTAAGTGAATTTGGGAGCACAAGTTTTTTGTCCACCTATCATACCTATAATGCAACATCCTCCACCTGGTAACAAAGGGGGGTAGTTGTTCTCTTTTTCCTTTCACCATTCCAATCGAAGGGCATCATGAACAATCTTTTACAAGGCAATACTCTAGTAGCATCATCTTTATGTTTCTAGAATCGCATCATCATGTCATTGTTGTAATATCTAGCATGAGCCATGTTGTAAACACACTAAAATAAAGTGCCACACTTTGTTGTACTTTGTTATTGAGGCTTCATTAGATGTAATCCTTCTCTATTCAATAGGTTAGGAATTGTCTTGTGAGACTTGATACATGTCTCCAACTGGGAATGTATGTAATTTGAGTATCCAGTCAATGCTCATACAAGTGCCTCCATGCCTAATTTTCATCATATTGCAGAGAGAGATTCATCAGAAGTTCATGTCAACAATGGTACTTTTCTTTTTCACACTTTGACATTCTTGGTGCAACATTGGTTCTATTTCTTCATACATTGTCTCTATTTCTTCCTAAGGGGAGGAATTTGTTCAATATCATTGGAACATCTTTGCAGGAGATTCTACATTAAGGGGCAACTTCATGGGACCTCTCTTCTTCTCTCTTTTGAGAGGCCTTTTTCCTCACATGAGGTTTTGTCTCTCTCATTCATAATTGAGAATATTTTATATATTTAATCTCTCTTTTGGGGAGGAGTTTTATCCTACTAGGTTATCTCATTTTCTATATTTGTGAGAAATTTCATTGCATTTGTACATGGCTACCTAACATGCCCTAGTAGCTGGGACCCAATCTTGCATTGTGTGCATACATTATCCTTAAATTACACTTAAGGGGGCGGGGGTGTTGGTGTGTTTAAGTGTTGTACCTAGTAAGTCATTCTCCTCGGTTCTAAATATACATGTTGCTTAATTTTACTTAGGAATCACATAGGAATATTCCCACTTTAAGTAGTGCTATCTTATTATTACTTTTTCACCTTAAGTGAGGCACCTTTCATGCACTTATCACTTTATCACTTTTCCACCTTTAGCGGATGTGTTGCACAAGCACCTTTCCACCTTGGAAGGTGATCCACATTTAGTGGATGTGTGACACAAATATCTTTCGACCTTGAAGGGTACCTTTAGTGGACATGAGACACTTTCACTTTTCTTCCTTTTGTGGGTGATAACTTTTCTCTCTATGAATCATGTCACGAGGTTATGAAACTTGTCATAATCTTATGTACTCATATGTTCTCACCTTGGTTTATTCAACCAAGGGGTATCCTTTGTAATAATCAATCTAGTTAATAAATTCTAATGTATTCTTATTGAGTATATAGTTTATTTTTGTCATATTATTTCTCTATTGACATTGTGTTTTCCATCAGGCCTCTAGATCTTGGGTGCCTACCTTTATAGCCAAATCTTACACTAAGGTATAATAGTTTCAATTCAACATTTTATTATTATTTCGCCTCTTTCCTATTACGGATAAGCTCTCTTTTACATCAACCATAGATAATATAGAGGTGAGAACGCCAACACGAGGTTTGAATTAGCAAACTCATAGACAACAAAACCATCCTTCCCCATTTTTGTGTTTATAGGTTCAAATCGAATCCCAATTCTTTTTGGCTAAATTTTGAAGAGATAAACCTATCAAACATTTTGGCTGCAAATATGCTTCATTTTGTTTGTGCAAACGCCTTCAAAATAGGGCATCGTATGCAACATGCAGACACTTTTAAGCTCAATTTACAACTATTGGTTCCTTTTTATGTCCTCTTTCTAGATTTGGCCTACTATGTTTATTTTATATTCTATAATTCAATATTATTGCTAATATTATTATTTTCCTAGAGCATAAAACCTAGATCATGCATACTCACTTCAAAATCTTAGATCCAATGCACACAAAAGGAAACATAAAACTCCCAATGTTCAACTCTCTTATTGGGATTGTAATTGAACCTTATTTATGCTCCATGATGTTATGTAATGGAAATTTGGGATCTTAGTTTGCATCCCTAGGCTAGGATCTAATTTCCATACATGTATCAATTAGTACTTTAATTGATTGCGTACTTATATGCTTAAGAATTTCCTTTTTTTATGTGTTAATTTGTCCTATCATTCAATCCCTTTTTCTCTGTGGATACAATTAGTTGTAGGGGGTATATCCTATCACCAACACTCTTGGATCGAGCATTGTATTTAGTTAGAATTTCTTAGAGAGATTTATCTCATAAACATGGTAGTTCTTTGGCTTCATGAAAAGTGTCACCTACCAATTGCAAGGTAAGACTAAGTAGGACTATGTTATTTTGACACACATATAATTTACCCTACTAATTTTGTCTATCTGATTATTATTATTGATAGAACTATATTTAGAGTTACATTTAATATTATATGTTCTTGTGTCATAGAAACTAGTTATGAAATATTTTTCCTCTCCCTTGTAGGTTTATCATGGATAGTACAAGATGACACATTGTAGGGCCCATGATTTACATAGGCCCCCATGAAAATATCCCTTGATGTCTGAATATTTACTTTGCTTGCATTATTGTGAGTACTCTTTGCATTTAGTTAGAATTTCTTAGAGAGATTTATCTCATAAACATGGTAGGTCTTTGGCTCATTCTCATTAAGGGCCTTGATGATCCACTTTATAGCAAGGGCGATCCCTTGTAACTTTAAATCCTTAAGCCCTAGCCCCTAAATGATTTTACTCCCCCAACACCAATCCTTGTAGAATAATTTTATTTTATTTAGAACCATTTTATTTATTTAAGAATTATTTTGTTTTATTTATATGGTTTACTTTATTTTTATCTAGGCAACCATTTTTATTTACTAAAGAGAATTTACTTTATTCTCATAAGCGTACATGTAGGTTTTTTTAAAGGTTGTAACACTTCTTTATAAAGAAAGATAGATCACTGAAGTGTAGTCAAATAGCAAAGAACTAGCAATGACAAGGAGCTAGCTACAAGAAGACTACAACAAGGCTACAACATTTTAGCAAACAATCAACATCTCATCCAAAAGAGCTAAGCATTTAAACAACCACATGGTAAATAACTTGTGGTCCTAACACTTTTTTACAAAGCAAGCAAGATAGGTCAATGGAGTCCAGACAAACAAAAATGAACTACCAACAATAAGAAACTGGCTACAACAAGACTACAACATGTAAACAAAAAATCAACACCTCAACCAAAAGAATCAAGCACGACAATCACATGGTAAATAACTCGTGGTCCAAAATAGACCATTTTTATCAAGGTAGTTTGAAACCAAAATGTCTTATGAAGCCTTAAATAGAATCTTATGACAAACCCTTAATACAACTTTCCTACCTAGTTGGTCTTTCTTTAGAAAATCAAGACAACTTTCCTTCATAACCAAGTATTTGATGTAAGAGCATTTGAGCTCACTTGCAATCCTGTATGAACCAATTTTTTTTCCTCACTTTGTCCATATGTTTTCTTCCTTGTTTTGGTTGTAGGAGTTGACGTTGTAAAATTTGAATAATTTGAAATGGTTCCTAGCCAAGTCATAATGCCACCTTGAAGCCTAATGGGTACTCAGTTCAGATTTAGTGAAATTTTAATTGCATTTGGGGAAGTTATAAATTGTATAAATATGGGGTGTACAAGGCTTGATACGTGCTCAACTTTCAACACATCCTTGATGACTTGAAAAAATCTAGTTAGAAAACTTTTCATAGTATTTGAACATTGCAAAATTTTTCCATTTCTTAGTTCCTTCGAATTCCCAAAAGTCATTTCAAATGTTGAATCTCTTCAAAATTCTTTGCTGAACTCAACTTGCCAAAATTTCTTCATTGTATGGACTTATCCTAATGCCTATTAAATCACCACAAGTTGAACCGATTCCCTTTTTTCTCTCTAGTGCCCTAGAAGACCTCAATCCACCTTTTTTAAAGGCCAAAGTGATGTTATAAGGAACTACACATGGATCCTGAGAGAAAATGAATGATTGTCAATGTGCCAATCATGCTTGAACATGAGGTTTTCACCAACTTCTCCACGCTTTTCTATAAAATGGGATTCCATTAATTTTGGAGATATATTTTGGATAAAATTAGAAGATTTCAACAAGAAGAAGCTAGAGAAAGTTATTTGAGTTGATGCATATGTTAGAATGAATTTAGAATAACTGAGAGGGGAGGGGTGAATCAGTTATCCTCAGGTCTAGATGTAGCAAATAAGAACTTTCTATACTTTAGATCTACTCGGCAGCAGTAGCACAAATCAACAACTTAATCATGCAGTTTACTGTCAATTGAAATTAGCTTGTAGAAACATAATAGTAAAGAAAACCATAAGCATTCACACAAGTTGACACAAGTATTTAACGTGGAAACCCAATATGGGAAAAACCACCAGTAACATGCTACC
>MU223056.1:2644790-2689326 GCA_018584345.1 Thuja plicata | reverse complement strand
CTCCTGAATCCAAGTTTGAAGAAATACAAGAAGTACTAAAGAAACACTCAAGTAAATTTGTAGCCAAAATAAGGGCTTATAAAGTACTAGAGAGCAAGTTTATAGAACTGGATTCGATGACAGAGACAAAATGGAGACATCTCCTAGATCTACCAGTAGAATAAACAAGTGTTGAGAAGCAATTACTTCTCACAAACACATCTCACAGAGAGGAGTTAGATAATGCAAGTCCTCAGCATATTGCTCTGGACAATCAGGAGAGTGATGATGAGCCTAGTAACTTGAATACATGCATGGATGACATTGTCCAAGATATCACTCACTATGACTCTGACAATGATCCCAAGAAGAAATATGATGTGATATTTATCACACTCAAGGATCAACAAAGTCATCAAGCACTGAAAATATGAGATGATAAGATAATTGATATTACAGATGAAGAAGTGCAGGACACTTCAATCATGCACTCAAAAGTACAATACCCTGCAAAATCCATACAGAAAGATGAGAATGTCACTGCTGATAAGGACATTATCGACGAGCAGGACATCAATATTGACAAAGCCCAAGCAGCAACACAAAGTAACACGCCTGTCCTAATGAAGGCAATAAACATACTAGAGGGCAATGAAGGATCAAATGAAAAGGAAACAAGCACACCCACAGACAAGGGTGAAGGAGAAGGAAAAGAAACTATAGATACACCTGCAGAGAAAGCTGCAATCGATGATCAGAAGGATACTGATCAGAACAGGGAAGGAAATCAAACGAAAATAGGGGAAAAGCATTCAGAACATGGTGAAGAAGGAAAGAAGGTTGACACAACAAAGAAATCAAGAGCACATTTTGAAGAAATACCCAAGGTAAATGAAGAGACATCTTCATATAACCAATAGGTGCAAACTGAGTAGAAAACACAAGATGATTCATCAACAAAACCTTCACCAAGCAACTCAGAGCACACAAATGAACTAGCTATAGCGGTTCATACACCTGCATCCCCTAAGATCTCAAAGAAGAAGAAAGGAAAGAACAAAAATCTAGTAACTTTGGATGAAATAATTGAGATTCCATTTTGTGATCCAAGAATATTGGATCCTACAACATTAACCAAATATGCAAAGCTCTGTGAGAGGAAAGCCACTCAAGATAAGATGAAACAAGCGGAAAAAGAGACCAAGGTACTTGAAGTAGCTAGAGATATACTTCAAGAAATTATACCAAACACAGACATTGATCAGAAAGTTCCAATAATTGATCAACTGGTAACACTCACAGATGCAATAACATCTCAGAATACTGATGCTGAGCAAACTATGGAAGAGAGACTTGAGAAAAAGTATGAATTCAAGCTCACAGAGAAGATAAGCCAGGAAGTGGCACTCAAAAAGGTCAAGCTATCTGAATTGGTAAGTGCAATTGAACCATTTTTATCAGAAGATGTTACCTTAATTAATAAATTATGCACCTTAGATCAACTCACTAAGGAGTGTATTGACAAGATAGCAAAAATAGATGCTGGTCTTCAGTCCAGTGCACAAAGTCTAGCCAACACAGCAGATGTACTAAAATTGCACAAACAACAAATAATATAGGCTAGGAAGCAGAGACATGACATTCAATTTGCAGAGATGAAATACAAAGATGAAGTCAGTGAGCTACAAGTTAAGCTCTTACTGACACTTACACTGCTGCAACAAAATATGACACAGGCAAATGCACTAATTGCCACCCCTGAAATGTCTGTCATGGAAAGAATATTTGATATGCACGTAAGACTCGAGCTGCAACATATGGCACTCGAACAATTGAAAGAACAATGGGAGAAAATACTAGAAGATATCAAACTTACCAATTCTAATGTTTTTGACACATTGTAAGTTACACATTTTTGTCACAATTTTTTTGACATTTTGTAAGTTGTACGTTTTTGTCATCAATATAAAAGAAAGGGGGAATTTGATATGTACATCACCTCAATTAAAAGGAGGAAATAATGTATAGTGGAAGAAAAAGAAAGGGAAAATAATGTACATACAACAATCAAATAGTATACATGTACATATACATACACTATACTGATGCACATAGAAAGGGGGAGTCATATTATGACAAGGAAATAAACATGGTGTAATAATTTTAGTATTATGCACATATCAGTTTTTTATACTAATGTTAAAGGGGGAGATTGAAGGAATTATATTTTTCCATTAGTATACTTAGAGAAAAACATGATTTGCGCCATCGGTTTAGTCTAAACCGATAGACAGGGCACAACACTATCCAACACTAAGGTTACCTGACGAACACTGTCAAAGTGTTACCCGATGAAAAAAAGATAAGGATACCTGATGAAGTATCAACAGTGCTACCCGATGAACAAAAAAGAGAGGAACCCGATAGATACAAGGAACTTGACGAACAGTTTAGATAAGGAACGCCGACAGACTGCAAGTTCAAACCGACAGCCAAGAACTGACAGTCAGTTACATCCTGCAAAAAGTGGATCTGACTTTCCACGTTAGATAAATCACTGAAGTTGTATTTATAACTTCTTGATTTTCTTTTTAATCCATTATGTGTGGAGGAAGCAATGTGATCTTTATTGTTTTAATTCATTTTACTATTTTAAAACATGCAAACTAAAGATCAAGGTCAAGTTGTAAACCTTGGATTTGAAAGTTAACATTGTAAATCATGAATTCCAAGATAGGTCAAATAACTTGTATAAATAGGTGCTCGATCCATTAAGAATAGTTGTTGTTCAATGAAGAAAGTAGCCACAAAGAGAAACTAAAGACCAGACAGAGAATTCATGCAGAAGAGCACAAACAGAATCAAGTCAGTTTTCAAGAACATAACAGAGGCTACCGACAAGCAGAGAAAAGGTATTCATCAATCACATAAGGTGATATCATTATTGTAAAATCTTTAATGGATCTATAAATCAACAATAGTAGATTTTATACAATTAGGTCAACATTTGTACTCATTCTAACAAGTGTAGTACGCCAATGAAATCCTTTCAAGAAAGGCGGGCTTAACCATCCTATTGTAAATCTCATAACTGAGTGCACACTTAAATCAGTGTTGCTAAAGCTCATAACATAGTAGATCTTAATAGGTATCCACCTCAATAATCCTAACATGGTAGATCATCAGAAGTGATCAAATTGTAAGCCTTAACCGACTCCCTTCCATTCTGTAGATAGTGAAGTTTTGTGGGTGCCATCCCCACCGCGGTTTTTACTTCCTAACAGGAGTTTTCTGCGATATCATATCTTGTGTTATGTGTTTGTTAATTTCATGAATGTTTCTATGGATGATTGTAAATATTGTTAAAAAACAATGTCTACATAACAAAGAATAACAGTAATGGTTGGTAAATCAGAATTCAATGATTACTAATGATAAATTGAGTAAAGTGTTAAAAGTTTTAGAGATACTGATTCACCCCTCCCCTCTCAGTACTAATTCCCATTAAGTCCAACATAAACCCCTTCACAAGCTTGAGGATACTCAGGATAGTCAACCTTGTCCGACATCTTGACCTCTCACTAGTCACTAGGATTCTTGGAATTAAAATTAATAGCAATACCATGAAGTGTGAACAAATAATTGCTTACCTTGGTCCTTTACGTTTTCTCTGAAATACTGAATCCTCTGTTTACTATTGTAAGACTGTAATTTGTAAATATGGCTCTTCAAAATTTTGTAATGGGATGCGAATAAACTGTAAAAAATCTAAAATTGTGTTTAAGTTTTCAAACTTTTAATTAACTGAATTGAATTTATATCAATCCATGATTCCAATTTCCATTTTTTGTGAATTCAAAGGCTTTTCAAAATACATTAACATCTTGAATTAAGTGTGGCAAAAAATTTGCCGACATGCTCAATGCATATAACAATCTCGATGAATATACCGGTCATCCACCAATGCAATATAAATTTTTTGGGGCAAAATGGGCCGACTCATTCAATTCATAATTAATAACTGTTGTTGAAATAGGATCTGCATGTACATAGTTTTTTAAAAATATCGGGTGAATTAAGAGGCCCTTACAAGAACTACGCGAGGTTGATTAAAGGCAAATATACCCGTCAACCACGTTAAAGGGAAAAATATTAATGATGATTTGAAAGACTAATGACCCATTACCATGTTTAATTTGGGCGATTAGGGCCACCGTGGAGTGGGCATGACTCACCAAAACGTAATTTTAAGATTCCCAGAATTTGCCAAAAGGTGAACATTCACCTCTAAAAAACACTCTGATTGTGTCACCTAGCAATTTCAAGGTAAAACTAAGTAGGACTATATTATTTTGACGCATGTTTACCCTAATATTTTTGTCTATCTTATTATTATTTTTGATATAACTATATTTAGAGTTACATATGATATTATATGTTCATGTGTCACAAAAAATAGTTATGGAACATTTTTCCCCTTCCTTGTGGGTTTACGATGGATAGTACAAGATGACGCCTTGTATGACACATTATTTACATTGGTCCCCATAAAAATATCCTTTGATGTCTAAATATTTACTTTACATGCATAATTGTGAGTACTCTTTGCATTAAGTTAGAACTTAGAGAGATTTATCTCATAAACATGGCAGGTCTTTGGCTTCATGCATTGTGTCACCTACCAATTGCAAGGTAAGACTAACTAGGACTATACAATTTTGACACATGTATAATTTACCCTAGTACTTTTTTCTATCTTATTATATTTTTGATAGAACTATATTTAGAGTTACATTTCGTATTATATGTTATTGTGTCACAAAAACTAGTTATGGAATATATTTCCTCTTCCAAGTATAGGTTTATATTGTGGATAGTACAGGATGACACCTTGTAGGATCATTATTTACATAGGCCCCCATGGAAATATCCTTTGATGTCTAAATATATATTGTACATGCATAATTGTGAGTGCTATATATTTTAGATGCATGATCATTATAAGAATTACATGGAATTTAAATTAAGAGAAAAAATATAATGGTCAAATTTGCATATTTATGTAATTTCTCATTAGTTTCAGTTTTTTTAAAGAGGGGTTAACACTTTTGATTTGGAGCTATGAACTAGTGAGATCACAAATGAGGGACCTCATCCCCATTTAAATTTTTAAAAACAACACCCCAAAGGGCTTCGAACCTTGATGACAAGAATAAGAACACCACAACTTAACCATCACAACATGCTAATGCAAGTAATTTTAGGCTTCTTTCCCTCTAATATTTGTCTACTCATACACATGCTCTTATAGAAGAATTTTCCTATATAGTTGTCTGTCTATGTTATCCCTATCTATTTATCTTATCCCTAATATTAATTTATATTTTAAGTACACATTTCTATCTACACATTATCCCATAACTATTTGACCATTTATATGTGCTAGTTAAGGGTAGAGTCTTAAGGACAACCCTATGGTATTCAATATACCAACTTAATTTAAAACTTAAATTTAGTAAGACTTACAAATTAGTTCTCTTCCAATTATCCCTATCTATTCATCTTATCCCTAATATTAATTTATTCTTTAATGTACACATTTCTATCTACACATTATCCCATAATTGTTTGACCATTTATATGTCCTAGTTAAGGCTAGAGTCTCAAGGACAACCCTATGGTCTTGTAATATACCAACATAATTTAAAACTTAAATTTAATAAGTCTTACAAATTAGTTCTCTTCCAAGTGCGAACAAAATACAATTTTGTGTGATTTATTGCTATACCCTTATTTTAGGACATTCAACACATTCACTTTGATCATAAAAGGACTCTCTTAATTTTGAATTATTTCACATATCATTCACATAATCACACTTAATTTGTGGATTAAATAGAATCTAAAATTGCATGAGCATTTCTAGGAGAATTGGTATGATTAAAAAGTGTTGTTTTATATAATTCGTCTTTGATGTATAGGGTTGACCTAGTAGAACATGTATTAAGATATTTTAAAAGTTTCAATCCTTTTGATACTAAAGTTTTGGTAGTTATTAGAACAGGTTTGTAAAAGCAATATAGATTAATGACTCCAACTCCCAAATTGATCTACATATTCAAAATAGTATATGTTGATTACAAGGTAAATGATAGCCTAGGAAACTATATTTTAAATCTCAAGACAGATCATATAGAGCATCCAAAATCAATATTTGTAGAACTAATAGTTGTAGAGTTAATCATCCTTACCTTGATCTTTACTTTTCTACAATAACACACATTATGTATATTTTATTTCAATATCCAATTGTAATTAGCTGACCACTTAAAATTTATATTTTAATATCTAATTATATTTAATTATCAATTTAAATTGAATATTTTATTTATATATAATATTAAATTATCAAATTTATTTTATAATCATTTTATTTTAAATTAAGTTTTTTTTAAAAATATTATCAACTTTTAAAATACCACCATAAAAAAAGTATAAAAATATTGGAATGCAATATTTTAATAAAAAACATTAGAATATACTTTTTATTAAACATTTAAGAGAATTCTTTTAGAAATTAAAGCCTTGAAGAAAACAAATATTGCAAAACCTTTTAAAAAATATATAGTCAAATTAAAATTACACTTCTCAATCCTTATTTTCTACATAGAATTGCTTGACAATCCTTTGAATTAAAGTCTTATTCCCCCTTCATTCAGAGTGCCCTTAAACCCCTTCCTTATGCTTATATTATTTATTCTAATACCCTCACTATTTTGGGGGAGTAAAACTGTAATCATATCTTCCCTTCTACATGGGAAGGATATACCTCCAAAGACTATGGAAGCCCTATAAATATCACATATTCCAAGAAAAGCATATAATATGATTGCATTTGATGAGCTTCTCATATCCACTCCATTTCCTCCTCCCTCAATCTCAACAACTTCTTGGGCATCAATAAACAAATTTACATCCAATCTAGATGATGTGGTATCCATTGACCTCCATCTTACAATGGTATACTGTGACAGCCTCTGAAACATTTAAAATATCACCGTAAAACATTATATAATTGGTCCAAATATTAGAAAATGTAGAATAAAGCTTAAATAAACATTTTTTTCCATTAAAAAATTAATTGTTTGCATTGAGAAAAGGGGTATTACCCTAAGTCTATAAATGCATTTCTTTACCCATGCATATCCATTTGTAGGCTCTTCAATTATTAGACTTTTCAATCCCTGCATCTCTTCAAAATCCTCTACATTTTGTACTGATGACATTGCCCAATCATGAGTTTCTCCACATGATTTTGATGTGCAAGGGTCAACAATGATTTTAACCTTTCACATTTCTCTACTTTAAACACTTGAAGCTCTGTTAGAGAGGATAACCCTATTATTGTTTCCAACTTGAAACAATTCTCCAGTGTAAGAGATTGAAGCCCTTTTAGAGAAGATAACCCTGATATTGATTCCAAACATGGAAAATAGGACACTCTAAGAGTATTCAGTCTCTTTAGCTGATTTAAGTCCATTTATTCTAGCTTCCAACATCCATTCAACTGTCAATGATCTGAGTCTTGGAAAAATTAGTCCACTAATTAGCAACTTTGATATATTAGCTAATCTGCTAAAATGTATGGTTTCAAGGCTAGTCATGTGGCTTCTTGTAGAATCTCTACATTTGCTCGGATTCAAATTCTCAGCATAAAAAGTGCAGCCCTTATGTTGCAATCTCAACGATCTAAGATTAATAAGTTGTTTTAGTGATTCTAGAAGGGTTTTTATATCGGGCTTATCTAATGAAAAACATATTTCTAGTTCTTGAAAATGACTGAACATTGCTATCAAGTTTGGAAGCTTTTGCAATGAGTGAGACTGGACAATGTGCAACTTTCTCAACTCCAAAGTAGCCTTCCATTCACAATCACTCTAAAAAATACATTAGTTGTAAATAGTAAAAATAAAAAACTTTGCCCAACATGTATTTTGAAATGATTTCTCTGCCATGAAGGAAGACTTAATTTCCAGCAAAGAATAGGGAAATACCTGGGTATTGGTCTGCAACTGTTGCTGAAAAGTGCTCCACATTTCTTCCAAGTGTGAAACATATAAATGTTGAATTTTTGTCAGAGGGATCCATGAAGGAATGGATTTCAAATAGTCGTTTACAATTTCAAGCCCTAGGAGGTCAGTCTCAGAAGAATAATTTGAATTCCCCATAAAATAAGTAAATTTTCTTCTGAGGGAGGAATCTTTGAATGAATGGAAACATCTGCCCTTTGTTTCTACTAGGACAGATGTTGTAATAATAACCAGGTTACGAGAGTGAGCACACCTTCACGTAACATGGAATCTAATTGGTCTTGATGATTGATATCATCTACAAATATAAGAAAATGCAAATGCTTTGATCTTCCCAGAAGATCTTTTAGCTCTTTGATTCCACAGTCTCAACTACTTGTTGGGAATGTGAAGTCTAACAGTTACAAAATTCTCCAACTCTTCACTTGACAGTTAAATATGATTGTATAAAAGCATGTGTGCAATTTAATTTATGCATAGTGTAGAGTATTTTGATATTGATTAATAGAGAAATTCCCTTCTTTCCTGTGGATGTAGTCAGATTTGGTGAACCACATAATTCATTGTGTTTGTATTGTTTATCTTTATATTTCTTTCTATTGTATATTCTATTGTCAAATATGCATGTTTTCTTATTTTTATAATTAACAATTGGTATCAGAGCTTGGTTGGAATAAGAAGAAGAGATAGACAAAGAAGATTATATTTGGGAATTGAATAACAGTTTTACATTTTGTGCCTCTCGGTTCTTTTCATATATTTTAATGGGTATAAATAATTTTGTAGAACTTCAGATGATGAAGCAGATTTAGTCATTAAAAAAATTCTTGGTAGTTTAGACTTGGTAGAGAATGATGATTGCAAGTGGAAGCTGAAACAAAATGCCATTTACATTGGTGGGATGCTTGGAAAAATGAGAAGGATTCAACTAACAAAGAAGGTTTGAAGCATTGGTTGATTATTGAGGGACGAATTGTGAAGGCTGTCTCCCAAGATGAGGAGGATGCCTCTCGAGATAAGGAGGATGCAATCAAGAATCAAGTCAGTAAAGATGAACTTGAGGAAGAGGCCGAGAACTGGGAGGAATACCTGAATAAAGAAATTGTAAGTCTAAAAGAGGAGATTTTGATGCTGAGAGAGCATATATTCTGTATGGAGAAGGAAAAGACAAATTTATGAAAGAGTGGGAGTTTTTTGAAAAGAAAAGAATTAAAGAAGGAATAGACTGAGATTGGTATAATTATTATGAAGTTAGGTATTGAATCATACTCTGAAAATGAAATGAGATAAATGAACCCTGCAAAGGAGTGTGGCCATGGAAATAACCTACAAGATATTATGTCATTTTCTAGTGTCACTGTCAAATAAGTCATCCTCAGTAAGGTCAATGTTGTTACCATACAAGGCGATGAAGAAATTCACCATGCATCTGAAGAAAAATGTTTACTGAAGGATGGTATTGTCATGGAGCTGGGTGTTGTGGTACTAGGTGTTAATGACCGTCTATTCACCTTGTAGGAGCCTACAACAATTGTCTTTGATATGGTGAAGAACCCAGTCGAGGCCGTAGCCTATGGTGCAGGATTCTAGGTTGTTATGTCACATGCAAATGGTGTTCCTAATTATGGATTAATAGGTGAGTTTGAGCCTGTAAAAATTGTAAGTGAAGATGTTTGGCTACTGGAGTTTATTGAGTGTGATATAATTTGGAGAAGGCTAATTTGGAGTGTTCGTGAAAAAAGTTTGGCAAAGTTGAAATCTTCAATGGGCCTGGTTGTGATGTAAAGAATTGGAAATGTAGGGAATATTGCAATGCATGGCTGTGCCGGTTGGACTTCAAGTGGGAGATTGTTGGGAATGTGAAGTCTAACAATCACGAATGTTCACATTCTCCAACTTTTCCCTTGACAGTTAAATATGATTATATAAAAGCATGTGTGCATTTCATGCATGGTGTAGAGTATTTTGATATTGATTAATAGAGAAATTCCCTACTTTCCCGTAGATGTAGCCATATTTGGTGAATCAAATAATTCTTTGTGTTTGTGCTGTTTATCTTTATATTTCTTTCTACTATGTATTCTGTTATTTAAAATGTGTCTCTGTTTGTTTTTATAATTAATACTACTAATATTTATACCTTCAATCTTTAGAAGATCTTGTAAAGACACAAAATTCCTACAGACGCCACATAAGCAAAAATACTGAAAATATTCAAATGTCAATTTAACAGTCATAGTTAGTCAATCACTATAGATTGGTCAACAAAAAGGATAAGACAAAGTAATCAATTCTTCCTTTCATGACATAATATATTCTTAACTTCCAAGAAGTACAAACATGGAAATTGACCATACTGTCGAATATACAAGACTATTCATAAATAACAGAAGTTAAATAATTCATAATCAATGAAATTACAATTATTCAATAACTCAGGATGCCGAACAAATTGTCATACACCTTACATCATAAATAGATTAAAACACGAATAGATTATGTATAAAACCATAGGGTCATATGAACAATAACATGAATGCCATCAAGCAACTGTCCATCTGCATGCTCCTATCTCCTAAGCCATCAGACACTTGTCTGCAAATATTGAGAAGAGAGTGTGGTTTAGTGGCTTAATCCACCCAACCACAGAGTGGTTATCTCCCCTGGACTGACTCATCCTAAAATGAAGAGTGCACCAACCCTGCCCAAGAAGTCTAGCTACTCGACATTGATGGATCGGAAGGAATCGGGTGTGTCTATAAGACTAACTACATTCCACATATGTCTAAGTAAAACTAATCAAAAATTAATAGGAAGATGAAAACATAACCAAACACATTTAAGAAAATATGTGTTTTCATAGCTTTGGCCAAAGCAATTAAGTACCAGACTTCTACTGGCAGGTAATGAACAACATGTTACCCTTTCCTGGTATTTCACATACTACACCCTTTCCTCATTATTTTGCATAAACATCTTGATCAAACAAATAAACATAAAAAGTAGGTGGTGCTGCATATAAAGCTGTAAAATAATTAAACTCATCTAAGAATTCTGGAAAAAAGAAAAGAAAAACTATACTTCTTGTTATTGTAGACACCTAAAACTGGGCAGGTGTCCTATTATCAAGCAAATATACAAATCTCGGCCAAATGCTCTAAATTTCATCAAAATGGATCAAATCAATTTCAAATGGACATTTATCAATAAAAGTGGACAAAATCAATTAAAATCAAAGGATCAAATACATAATGACATCAAATGATAAATATAAGCCTAAAGGGATTAATCAAACTATATAATTGATTTTAATCAATTAATTGTATAGTTTAAATCAAAAATCAAATTGAACCTATTCCCTTACATGAATAATTTAATTAATTGATTGAATTTAATAAATCCTAATATCCTTCAACATGAATTTGAGCAACCAATGAGAATTGAGAACACAAAGCACATGGATCACTCCTAATTTGCAATCTCAATCACTCATTTTGAACTTTAAATCTCAATCACTCAAATTTGTCCCTTTGTCCAAACCTTTGAGACAATCATTTAAATTATCCCCCCATTTGAAACCATCTCAAAGCCTCTCACTCAACCAAGGCTTAATCATGATCAAGTAACTCTACCCCCTACACTTGGGAAAATCCTATAAATAGAAGCCATTTTGACAGCATAAGGATCCTATAAAATTTGAATGCAAAGCATCCTATTACAGGCATTTCATAGAAATTGAGCATAATTGAGATAATTTTGGAGAGCATTTGAATCAAATATCATAGCAATGGAGAGAATTTGAGCTACATTAAGCATATCATAATCAAAATTCTCATTCTAGGATTGTCACTAGTAGAGATTAAGGCTGAGAGCTCTATTAGCAAAGCTTAGTTAGAGATCCAAGAGATGTTAAATGCTTTATTTGTCAATTCTTAGATTAAATTGTATTATTGTTTTCATAGAATTGATAGATAACACCTTTATTTCATGAAGGTATGATTTATACATACATAAATGGGACCCACCGTGGGGCTTTAAGCCTCTAAATCTCATTTTTTTGTCTATTTTCATATGTTTTTGGTGCATTTTCTACTAAATTTTCAGGTTGTAGGTCCAAGTGACGCCTACCAGCAGTAAAGTGACGCCTACCAACAACAAAATGATGCCTACAAATATTTTTCCTTTTCTGTCTTGAATTTCTTTCACCGCCTACAAGACAAAGTGTCATGTCTGTTCCCGTAAAGTGACGCCTGCGAGTCGGGAAATCATGCCTATAAAAATTATTTTGCCACCTGCTAACATTTCTATTTCACAATTTACACACTTTGCACCACCTGTGATTTAAATTTTAACGCATGTAATTGTTTAAATCAGGCCTAGCTGACTGCAAAGTCACACCTAGCTCACTGCAAAGTCACGCATAGGACACTGCAAAATAATGCCTGTTAGCTATAAAATGATGCCTGCTATAGTTTATGTGTTATTACTTTTAGATTGATAAATTTAGATTTCTAACTCTTTGTTATTGTGTTTTTTGTAGATGAACAGACACCTGAAAGCACAGAAACCATAGGTGCACATCAAAAGGCCAAACAAAGAGGTAAGGGTTTAAAACAAGTATTTCAAAGAACTTCATAATGCTTCAATTTTGGAAAACTTAGAGAAGGAACAAGAATTATATGAGCATTATATCAAATTTATTAGTGCTTACAAACTAAAATTTCCATCTTTGAATTAACTTCATGCATTAAGTTCTTAAGGTATTTTTTTACAAATCTTGCTTAAATGACTTAATTGCATTTCAATTATCTTTTGTTTTGGTTCACTTTGTTTGTTTGTGTTGACTAACTTGTTGGTGGAGATGGAGAGGGAACGATCACCACTAGGTGAGTGAACAATTAAAAAGCAAAAAAAACATCAAAAAGCGCCTAGCCTTTGGTAGCTTTGAAAGAGGTATTTTTCTCATCAAGCTTGCTTTTCTTAGATTGTGACAAATTTAATTGATATCTAGTATGATTAGGGACAACCTATTATTTTCCATCTCGAATGAAACATTAGGTATATGCTCTCAACTTTTCGAAGTTGATCAAAAAGCCAAAAATGTTGAGTTTGGGGTGGTACGTAGAAAGAAAGGGAGGATAATTGAACCACACACTTTATTTTTAATAACCTCTTTTTTATGAGGTTGAAAAAGAACATAAGTACTTGAAGTGTTTGGAACAAAGAAAAACAATAGGGATATTCTCTTTACTCTTTGAGTGAATCAAATTCCCAAACTTGTTGAACTAAGTTCAATTTCTTGTTTTCTATATATGCTAGATAATTTAGATCCTTAGAGGGCCTGCCTCCCAAGTACATACTTATGAGGATGGTGAGAGGGAACGAACCAAAGTGGGAGACAATCACTTAAGCTGCGATACTATCCAACCCACTATAAACAAATGCACTCTTCCTTAATGGGTTGTAGTGACTAGATTGTGCTTAAGTTTCTTCACTTCCTCTAGTAGTCCTTCGGGATTGCGCAAAATCGTACTTTTGTGCGTGTGGGAAGCCCACAAGGGGGTAAAAGAACTTTTCATGATCTAGAACGGAGGTGTTATTTAAATCCTTGATAAGTAGCAAGCTACCTTTTAGAGCCAACAATGTTTAAAAGCCAAATCTGACTCTAGGTAGATTGATTAGAATCTATTCTTGTTTAAGACTCATTGAAACGAATGAGAACATACACATTAGTGTGTTTTAGGGTTATGATGCAAACTTGATGTGTGTATTGCATTTGTATTTACATTTTCAAACAAGAATCCAATTAAACAGATCTAATCACAGACTTAACATTTTTAAAACCCTTAAAAAATTGTGAAAATAATCCTGATCTGCAAAGTGCCCTGTGCGAGCAGGAAAACAATGCCTACAACACTTTTTGTGACACCTGCACATTAGAAATGATGCCTACTATTACATAAGTGACACCTAATTCGCTAGAAACTACCGCCTGTAAACATTAAAACACCACCTACAAATAGGAAAATGTTGCCTGTAACCTGCAGAGTGCCGTACAGACAAATTTCAGTTGACACTCATATAGTGTGAAGTGACGCCTTGACCAAAGGAAAGTGTATCATCTTAAAATGGAAGAACTTCCATGTTAAGAGAGTTTATCCCTCCTTAGGGGATGTTTTTTACCACCATCACATTGTCCCCTCATTTTTGCATCCTCTCCTGCTTATCTGCATATTTAGGACCCTAATTGGGCCTCTCCAGGCACCTTCCATCCCAACTGGCATGTTTTCCAAGGGTCCTGGTTCCCTGGGTCAAGGTTGACCTCAACCTTGACCTAGGTCAAGGACGAACTCAACCTTGACTTGGGTCCCCCTTTCAAATTTGGAAGTCTGTCGGCTGCCGAAGATCGTCAAAAATTCATTTCCCACTTTCTAGTCGGCTGTTTTGGGTTCTGAAGCAACGATTCTTAAATTATATTTAACATAGGTCCTCTTCTAGGGACATGGGTCAAATTGGAATTTAATTCTCCTATGTCGGCCTCTCTAGAATATTGTGCCCTAGCTTTCTCCTCTCACTTTCTCTAAGTCTCTCTAAGTGAAGAACCAAGGAAGTATGATCAAGTACCTTTAAAGAAATCATCAAGAAAAAAGTTCAAGCATCCATTGTTCTACATGTTTTCAAGCCTTCAAAGCATTCAATTCATCCTCTCAAGCATTCAAGTTCTCCATTGAAGATCAAGGATTCAAGCTTTCAAGCCTTTGAAGGGATTTGGTTCAAGCATTCAAGATTCATCATTCAAAACCCTAGATCTGTCCACCATGGTGGAGTGATCTTCCTTCAAGACACTTTGTGTATCCTCAAGACTCATTCATTCTCCCTTCAAGGTGGATTCCAAGCATTCAATCATGGAGGTTTATGGTTTCTAATTGAGTCCAAGCTTTCATATTTACATACTTGCTTACATTTGAAATACAATTGCATATCTATTTGAATATCATAGCTTCAGTATTAGATTTACTTCTACTACTTGCTAGCATTCTTTATTTCAATTATTGATTTCAAGGTTAATTCCTAAATCGGGGTTTGACTAAGGAAAACCCCTCCCCCCAACAAAAAAACCCTTTTTCTTGCAGGTACAAGTTTGGAATAGTAGATCGTGACGGAGATTCAGATACCCTTTTTGACAAACTTCCAGGATCCAAAAACATAATTTCAGTTTGAGACTTTTTAGGTTGATTGTGACCTAGGGCGCAATCATAAATTCTGGCAAATGGTGACATTGACTTGAGGGTACAAATTGGAACTATCTCAGAACAAAAAAATATTTTTTGGGTTTTGTCCATCTCTGCGTTTCTATTCCAGATCTGGTCTCATATTTTCTAGAAACTCAACACGGGCTTCAGAAAACAACATTATTTAGATCTACAATATTTCAAGGTTAGTACTTTTATATCATTCATTTCAATTCAAATCCTTAATCATTCTAAATCTATCACACATTTATATTCATTCACACACATTTTAAGAGGGAAACCTAGGATCTCCTTCTTTATTCTTATTTCCAATAGATTGATTCATTTATGCATTGATCCTTTTTGGGTTGATCAATTTGGATCCTTTCTTTGTGCATTTGAGAATAAAAGGGAGTATCTTATTTATCCCTCCACTCTAAACATTAATTGTAAGGTAATAAATGATTTGAGTATCAAAATAATCTTATTCCATAAACATCATTTTATTATCTTACAGAAAGTGACACCCAGAAACAAACAAGGCCAGACATTGGATATTTCCCAAGGGTTTGAAAACAACTTGATCACATTTTTGGATACCCTTTTGGATTTTCTACATGTGCATACTTTCTGTCTAATCATAATCCCCCATTTTTGGATAATTCACAAAATCATTAGGGGATTGATCAAAGAGGTGACAAAAGCCAAGTTTCTTGATCAACACTCATGCCGAATTTCACCCGATTACATTACGTTAAGTCTACCCTGCAATGCAACGGTTCTTACCTAAGGCAGGAGTTTCCTTTTCCTAGTGACAATTTTACTTCTTCGCAACAACCAAATAAAAAATAAAACATGGAAGTAGAACCAAACATGGCATTTCCATTTGGCAATATGGATCTTTTTCTAATCAACAACGCCAATAGAGATAACACTAATAATAACAGAAATGGCAAGGTCAACAACAATGCAGCCCATGGAAGAGGAATAGACCCTGATAATCAAGGGGTAGACCCTAATAATAATGGTGGAAATGTGGACCCTAATGATGAAGAGGAAACCAAAGAAAAGGTTAATGAGGCGTTCCAAAGTCCATTCTTCATGAAACTCATGGAGAAAGTGTTAGAAAGGGATAGGGAGAAGTATTTCCTAGACCTAGCACAAGCGGGGACTAAACTCCCTCACAATTTTGATGTTGATCAGCTCAAGAAAAAAGAAGAAGAAGAAAACTCAATCGACATAATGAAAAAACAATTTAAATTATTCCAAATGTAATTGGACACGATGAAACAAAGCGGGGCTCCTGAAACCTTTTCTATCGAGGCTTTGTGTCCATTTCCGTTTGAAAAGACCCTAATTATGGTCCCATTCCCTAGTAATGTTGTTTTTATTAAATATGACAAGTATGAAGGAGCATCCGATCCCCAAGATCATTTAAGGGAGTTTTGTGCATTGATCTTGGATTTCATGCATGAAACAACATATTTAATGAGTTTATTCCCTAGAAGTTTAGGAGGCATGGCAATGGAGTGGTTTTCCAAGTTACCCTCCAACATCCATAATTTTGAGGAATTGGCCTCCAAATTTGTAACTCACTATTCCTATAATATCAAACATGAGGTTATGATGATTAACTTATGTAATACCAAGCAAAGAGAGGGAGAAGGATTCCTAGTTTTCTTATAAAGGTGGAAAGAGGTATTCGCTAGATACCCTCAAAGTGTACCCAAAAAGGAGAAGATGGATATCTTCATTAATATCTTGAGTAATGAGATGAATTATCGGTTAAGATTGCAATGTCATAGGTCTTTCCATGACCTAATTAAGAACATAGTTACTATAGAGGAGGTATTGGTTAAAAGTGGAGAAATTAAACTTTATAAGGATAATAAGAATAACAACAACAATACCTCCTATAACAATCAAAATAGAAATCCTCCGAACAATAACCGAATTTGGACGAGGAACAAAAATAAAGGTGTGGTCAATATGGAGTTGTGGAAGCTAATAATTTGAAGGCCACTCCTTTTAATCTTACAAGAAGACCTACTCAAGTTAACAATGCAAGTCAAGCACCCAAAGTTCCTCTCAACAACAACAATAATAATTACTTAGGGAATAATCAAGGGGCTAACAAGCCTAAACCTTTCTTTGAACCCATGCCTAGAAGGACATTCACACCTTTGGGTGAACCACTTGAGAATGCATTGAGAACCCTAATTTCTAATAAGATTATTTATTTACCTAGGGCTCAACCCTATGAACCACAAATCAAGCCTAATTGGTGGAGTGAGTCCAAACATTGTGAATACTATAGGAATCAAGGACACAAAACCAATGATTGCATGCACCTAAGACATGTGGTACAAGATTTGATTGACAATGGTGTAATTGAGATAGAAGGGCCCCAAAACAATGAGGATCATACGACCTTTAAACAACCTTTCTATAATCATGAGAAAGGCGAGTCTTCAACTTTGAACAATCAAGGAAACAACTCCAAAGGTAACAACAATGTCAATTTTTCTCATCATTATGACAATACTATCAATACCTTATCTAGTCATGATCATTTTTTTAATTTTGTGGCGATTAAGGAACAACCCAAAGTGGATACTTCTAATTCCATCACTAGGGGGAAAATATCAAGGATTACCCTACAAGAGGGTTCTCCTAAATCTATTGGCCCTACATGATCAAGTATTTTGGCTAAATAACTATCCACTAAAACAAAGCCTTATAGTTTGGTTGATCAATTGCAAAAGACTCCAGCACAAATTTCTATTTTGGAGTTACTAAAAATTTCTCCCAATCACAAGGAGATCTTAAAAAAATCCCTAGTGGAGACTAATGTTCCTATAACTTTGGAAGAAGATAAGTTTCAAAATATGGTAGGACATCTCATTGTACCACATTGCCTTTCATTCTCCGAACAAGATGATATGTCCATTACTCATCCTTAAAATTTTCCCTTGCATATAGAAGTTTTGATCCAAAGGCATAGGGTCAAGAGAGTCCTCATTGATGGGGGAGCCGGTCTTAACATTTGCACATTGAACCTTGTCAAGTCTTTAGGGTTATCCGAATCGTCCATTAATCCTAAAAAGAATATTACCATTAAGGCTTATGATGAGGAAGAAAGATCTTTGAAAGGCATGGTTGTTTTACCTATTCAAGTTGGACCTATCAAGAACGAAACCATATGTCAAGTCCTTGAAATGAAGCTAACTTATAATATCTTATTGGGGAGGCCATGGATTCATGAGATGAAAGCGGTGCCTTCCACCTATCATCAATGTATTAAATTTCCACACATGGGTGAAGAAATCACAATTGGAGGAGATTTTAATCCCTTTCAATATTGCAACACATTGAAACCTAGTCATGAGCTATTTATTCCTCATAATAGGGAAGGAGTCATCCCTAATGTCACCATTGAAGAAGATTAAGAGGAAGGTTCAAAGTTAACATCAAATGCTACATCTACCTCAAACCCTAATAAACTTAACTCATCTACATCAACTAAGGGGAAGGAGAAAGTGAGTTATGAGGGTCAAATTTCACATGAAAATTTAGTTAAAACCTCTACATCAAAGGTGGAAATTTTGAAACCTTCCAAGGATGAGAGAGAACAAGCCAAAAAGGACCAATACCAAAAGATGAATGAAATGATGCATAACTTTGAAAAGCAATGTAGAATCAATTCCAAAGGAGTGGGAGAATATTTTGTTTCCCTATTTGATTTGCCAACTTCTCCTAAGACACATGGGAAACCATCAAGTGCTCATCCACCTCACAAATATAACTCTCATTTTGTAAGAGAGAGTGACAAATAAGCCCTAGAAAAGGAGGACAATGAAGTTTTACAATGGCTCTACAAAGAGGAAGATACTTCAAACAATCTCATGGAAAGAGCACAACACATCAATATCCAAACCGAGAAATATGGAAAGGGATACCAAATTATGAAAAAAATGGGATACAAAGGAAGAGGACCCTTAGGATTCATGAATAGAGGATTGCTAGAACCCATTGAACATGCTTGGAGATTAAAGGATGAGAAATCCAGAATAGGTTATCAAGTCAAAGGAGACAGTTCAAGTCCTATGCATGATTTTCATGAACATCTACACATGGTAGGATCCGAGAGTGAGGATGATTCTGGAGATTATGAGTGGGATTCCCTATCCGAAGACTCTTGTCATGATAAAGAGCTTGATTTTATTCATCCATATGCTGCCATTCCTAATGTCAAAAGTCAAGACAATGAGAATCAAGGTTTGAATTCTACACAAGCATCAAATGACTCTTAAGAATCTAATGTAGGTCAAGTATCTAGGGGTAATAAATGGATAGGTGAACCTTGGGTACCTTAGTGGGGGGGGGGGTGATTCAAATGTTATATTTAATCCACATGCTTTCTTTCCCATGGAAATCCATGAGGACTCTAGTGAGGAAAACTTCGATCCTACTTCCATGGAACACATTGAGCAAGAACATGTTATAGACCTAAGCGATACAATGTACGGACCTTAAAATGAGCTCATGTCCTTGAATCCTTCAAATGAAAAATTTCCTAATGAGTCATTATCCTTGCTTCATCCTAAACTCATTGATTGGGATTTAACCGAACCAAATGATTTACTATACTTTCCCAATGACAATGTAATGGCCCAATACCTAAACGCGGTTGAGCTATCTTCTTCGACCAATGAATACAATCTGGACATGACGATAGAGGTATGGGTCCAACCTCTCAATATACAAAATAAAATAAATAAATTCAAAAAAATGAAATGGTCTAGTGGTGAAAACCACCATGTGGCAGTGCTAGAACCTAAAAAAGTAAAAATATCAGATGTTTCCAAAGGTGAAAACCCAACTGTGGCAGCTAAGGAAGAGAGGTTGGATAACCTACCAGAACATGATGATGAGAGATCTCCTATTCTCATAGAACCAATGGAAAAGGTTAACATTGGAACCAACTTGGAACCAAAGTTTATTCACGTAGCAGCATCACTAACCCCATCAGAAAGGAAGGAGTTCATCAAATTCTTTCAAGAAAAGAAAATTAACTTTGCGTGGTCATATGCTAACATGCCAGGGTTAGATCCAAGCTTCACAATGCACCATCTTAATGTGAAACCCAACATTAAACCTGTAAAGAAGAAATTGAGAAAGATGCATCCACATGTAGCTCTACTAGTCAAAGCAGAATGGGAAAAGATACTCAAGGTTGGATTCATAAGAGTAATAGCCTATGCAGAATGGATATCCAAAATTGTACCAGTTACCAAACATGATAAATCCATTAGAATATGCACATATTTTTGAGATCTTAACCTTGCTTGTCCAAAAGATGATTTTCCATTTCCTAGAATTGATGCTATAGTGGATTTAACGAAGGGACATTCTATGTTCTCATTAATGGATGGATTTAGTGTATACAATAATATTCGGATAGCATCTAAAGACCAAGAAAATGATGCTTTTACATTCCCACAGGGAACCTTTTGTTGGAATGTGATGCCCTTCAGTCTCAAAAATGCCGGAGCAACTTACCAAAGAGCAATGACCACTATCTTCCACGATATGATGCACACCTTCTTAGAAGACTATGTGGATGATATTTTAGCTAAGTCACATCAAAGAAAGGATCATCTTCCTATACTAGAAAATATTTTCACAAGGTTTGAGCAATTCAAAGTAAGATTAAACCCAAAGAAATGTGCATTTGGGGTTCAACCCGACAAGCTCTTAGGCTATATAGTTTCTGCAAAAGGCATAGAAGTGGATCCGGAAAAATTACAAGAAATAATGGACATGGAAACTCCCAAAAATATCAATCAAATGAGGTCACTTCAAGGAAGAATTCAATCCATTAGGAGGTTCATTTCTCAATTGGCAGAAAAGTACCATTCATTCACAAGATTTCTACACAAAGATACTATTTTTACATGGGATGATGAATGTGAACAATCCTTCACTTTGTTGAAAACATACTTGGTTAACCCACCTATCTTGATGCCTCATATCAAAGTAAAACCATTATTACTATATATTTTAGCAACAGAAAGATCTTTAGGGGTCTTATTGGCACAAGAGGATGAGGGAGGAAAGGAAAGAGCTATTTACTACTTGAGTAGAACTTTGATCAAATATGAGTTAAAATATAGCTTCATGGAAAGAGATTTACTAGCAGTGGTTTTTTCCTCACAAAAACTAAGACATTACATGTTGATGCACAAAGTGAAGTTGATTGCAAAAATTGATCCTTTAAAATACTTGCTTAGTAAAACAGCCCTAACTGGAAGGATTGCTAAATGGGTAATGGCACTTAGTGAATTTGACATTGAATATGTGGACCGTAAAGATATCAAGGGCCAATTTATTTCTGATCAATTGGCTGAAAAATCCATTAGAGTCTACTCATCCCATCCAAGTTGAATTCCCCGATGTAGAAATAGTCAATGTGGAAGCCAAGGCATGGAAGTTGTATTTTGATGGATCCTATACTCAAAATGGTTTGGGGGTAGGAATTTTATTGATCACACCTAAAGGGTACACCATTCCAAAATCTTATAAACTTTTGTTTCCATGTACAAACAACATTGCAGAATATGAAGCTTAAGTCATAGGCATTAAAATGGCTTTGGAATGGAATGTTACAAAACTGCAAGTTTATGGGGATTCTCAATTAGCTATCAACCAAATCAATGATGAATACCAAACTAAGGATGAAAAATTGATGCCATATAAGAGAATGGTAGATGAATGGAAGAAATACTTTGCCTTAATCACATTTGAGAAAATTCCAAGAGACAAAAATAGGGCTTCTGATGTTATGGTTACCTTGGCTTCATTACTCCAAATGCCTGATCAGAATGTGAGGTATGAATTCTTTGGTGGAAGAGTTGGTAAAACCGACTTTTGACTTACTTGACACCCAAATAATTTCCCTTATTGATGGACATGACTCACCTTGGTATGGACCAATTTATTCCTATCTTAAAGACCAAGTTTTACCTATTGACCAAACCCGTGCCCAAAAATGACATTTTATAAGACAAGTCGCTCGTTATACCATCCTATCAGACACATTGTATTGCAAGGGTCTTGAAGAAACACTTCTTAGATGTCTAGAGGATGAGGAATCAATATTAGCTTTAAAAGACATCCATGAGGGGATTTGTGGGTCACATTCAAGTGGGTTGAATTTTGCTAATAAAATCCTTCGCATGGGGTACTTCTGGAAAACCTTAGAAAAAGATGCTTGCCACTTTGTCAAAGTGTGTGCGAAATGCCAATACCATGGAGACATGATCCATGTACCTGCACAAGAATTACATCCTTTTATTACACCATGGCCATTTTACCAATGGGGTTTTGATCTTATTGGAATGATTTACCCACCTTCTTCCAATGGTCATAAATATATCATTACAACAACATAATATTTTACCAAATGGGTAGAGGCCGTACCTTTGAAAATTGCCATAGGAAAAAAAATTTCAATGTTTATCCTTAATCACATCATTTGAAGATATGGTATTCCTCATGCCATCATCACATATAATGGAAAATAATTCAAGAACAAAGATGTAGATGAACTTTGTGAAACATTTCATATCACGCACCATTCTTCCTCCATTTACTATCCTCAAGGTAATGGACAAACCAAAGCCACAAACAAGAATATTCTCAAAATCTTAAAGAGATCGGTTGATAAATCAGGAAGAGATTGGCATGTGTAGATAAACCCGACATTGTGGGCATACAAGACTAGCACCCGAACACCTACTGGAGCTACACCATTTTCCTTAGTCTATGGGGCAGAAGTTGTTTTACCTTTTGATGTTGAAATCCCATCCTTATGAGTCTCTTTACATGGATTAATCAATGATGAGGATTATAGGGTCGCCCGACTTCAACAATTGGAATTGTTTGAGGAACACCAAACACAAGCCTATGAACATTTGAAGGTTTATCAGAATAGAATCTCAAGAAACTACAACAAGCATATCAAATCAAGAACCTTTCAAGTGGGAGACTTAGTGTTACGAGAAAATCCTAAAAACCAGGAAGATAGGGAAAAGAAACAAAAACGGGAAGAAAATTGGCTTGGACCCTTTGTCATTACTTCCTCTTTTGGAATGGGAACTTACAAGTTAGGTGATTGCGAGGGTGAGGAATTACAAGAGCCTATTAACAACATCCATCTAAAGAGGTTTCATACCTGATCAGATGAAAGATTATAGGAGGAAAGAGTATCAGATGAGTGTGTATCTGATGATTTCAGCATCAAATCTTTGTACATGAGAAAATTCAAAATCCATAAACATGAGAGAAATCAAAAGTAAAAAATAATGGAAAAGTAGAAAATCAGAAAAAGGAGAAAATTGAGCATGAAGAAAGCAAAAACATTCAAAAAAATCAAAAAATGGTTGTCTTGGTGAAAACCTAGCAAATAGGCACCTTGATGATATCGAAAAAAAAAATGAAAAAAGAAAAGAAAAAAAAAATTGGAAAAAGAGAAAAAGTGCTTTGGTGAAAACCTAGCAAATAGGTGCCTTGGTAGAAAAAAAAATCAAAAAAGAGAAAAAAAAGCAATAAATCCAAAAGGTGAAAACCTGGCAAACAAGCGCTTTTTGATCCCTTAGGTCTTTCCTAGTTGCATTTGTACATATTGCCTTTTCATCATCTCATTTGTACATATCCTCCATTGCATTCGTCATTTTTGCATAGTCATAATAAAGTCTCTCAGTTGCATTGTTGCATACTAGGGTTTCATTTGCCCATGTTTCACATGGTTACATTTATCACTTGGGGGCAAAGCATTGGTTTTTGGTACAAACGGATTCAGAAGTACTCAATTTTGATCACATATCAGAAGCAAATTTTCAGAACTTTAGAGGAGAGATATTGTTGAACCTTTGATGGATATCATTGTTTAAACCTAAGCATTTGACCTAGAAAATTGATCCTTGAACTTCATTGACTTATTTTATCAAGATTACAAATTGACAAAACATACATGATCATAATGTTTGGAATTATTTTGAAAATCTTGATACAAAACAAAACACTTGAAGCGTTTTGATGATATTCATTGCATTTTGTTATGTCTTTTTAGCTAATCGATGATGTTTCGACTAGATTGGTGATGCTGAAGATATGACATTTTCTTGACTTTGAGTGAGTGTTTTGAGGAAGACTCACCAACTTGTGTGAATTCGTCTAAATACATGGTCATCAAAGAACCATCGAGGAATTTGATATAGGAAAAAGGATTAACCTTTGTTTGTTTAGGAAAACAGATACCTTGGATATTTAGATCTTCCATATCTTAATACCAAAATCCACTTGCAACATTGAATCTGATGAAACTAGTATTCATACTCCCATAGTTGGTTATTCAACTAGGGAGGGTTGTACTAGTTTTCTAAGGGGTTACCAAAGTGATGAAAGAGGTATTCATATCATCATGATGTGGTCAGTGATGATTGTACTTGCTCCTAGTTCCATAATGCCCAATGATGATAATATATCTCTTTTGCAGTTCTTTCACAAAAAGCTAGTGACAATTAGTTGCATTACATTGTATTTTCATGTTAGATTATTTGCATATGTTTAGAGGATTTTTTCCAAGTTCAAGGGGGTTAATCAATTTTTGGGGGTTCAATATCAATTATCCTAATTTCAAATCAATGATGTGAGATTATCTTTTGCATTCATTCATAAAATTAATCATTAGTCATTGTCTATTATATCAAAGAAAATCAAAAGAAAAGAAGCATTAATCATTACTCATTTTACATCCATTTCTAAGAGTGCATTTCATATAAAGTTACATTTATTGAAAATCAAAATCCATAAAGCTAGTTGCATTCATTTATCGTTCATTTCATAAATTATTGCATTCATCATTCAAATCAGAGAAGCATATAGAAGTAGTTGCATAAAAATCATTTACATGCATCTATCTATGTCATATATAAGATAAAATGCATCCATAGCATAATAAAAGTAAATGCATCATAGACATCATATAGATCTGTATATAAAGAAATCTCACATCAATATCATAAACACATCATGGGAATCAAAGGAGATCATCACATAAATGTCCATCAAAAGATCCATAACATCTATATATCAATATGCAATATCATCAAAAAAATGATACATCATCAAAGTCCTGATCAAAATCAATAAACATGATACATCAATACATCTCAATTTGGATCAATACCAATCTGTCTCAAGATCTAGAAGGGGCACCTAATCCATCAGATGTACCTACAGCTGATCCATCACCTGTCCCATTGGGATATCTATCACCCGATCTATCCTGTGTAGTCGGTGGTACCTAGCTAGTGCTAGCTACAATAGGCCTCTGTGCCATCATCACCATAAACTGCTGCATCATGGTAGCAACCTGATCAATCCGACCAACCAATGATGTCATCCCAGCCTGTAAGGTCCTCACATCTTGTGTCAAGGCATCTATCGCCTGAGGAACTTGTGGTGCTTGTGGTGCATGTAATCCAACTTGTGGTGCATGTGGTTCCCGTAATCCAATCTGTGGTATCACAGGAATCTGAGGAGGCACTTGCTGTGCTGGAATCTGTCCCTGTAAAGGAGGAACCTGCTATGCCTAATCCTGTATGTGTGAAGGAGCCTGTGCTCTTGGAACATGTCTGGCACCATCTATATGTGCCTACCTACCATCTCTCTGTCATTGTCTCTGATGTCCCCATCTTGCAGCTGGTCTAGACTGAACCTGTCCATGTCCCTGTCCCTGTCTATGTCTTGGCTATCCAAAACCACCACCCTTAGCCCTGACATGTCTACCCACCATCCGAGGTCCTACCTGTCCTTTGCCTACAACTCTATGAATCCAAGGATATCTTGGCGCTCTAGGAGCTCGCTGCCTCGGTCCTCTGCCACCACCTCTGCCACTACCATCTCCTCCATCATCATCAGAAGTATCATCCATATCAGGAATGGGCTCTGTAGGATTAGTAAATCTAGTGAATCTGTGGTGATAAAACCACTCTCTATACTCTACAGGCATCCTGACATCGACAACATGATCCATCATATCCACCGGATGAATCCTAATCTGTCAATCTCACTACAAGAAAACTAATAATCAACCTGCACTCCCCACATGGACCACTCAACTTGTACTCATGCATATAATGCCATACCCTATGGCATATCCTAAGCTTGGCCATACTGGATCGATACTCGCCTAAAGAAGAATCTCTCTATCATGAGTGGTGATTGATCAATCATCCACCGAGGGGAAAATATATAAGGAAGCTCATCATCATCCTCCCACTATCCCTCACATCCAAGGTAAGGTCTCCAAAAAACCTGATCAATGTCATCAATCGTGCGACGCCAATACTCAAGTTTTCCCAGATGATGCTAGACAACCATCCCATCATACAAAAAGGCATACAACCATCCTCAGCCTCAAACATGAGATGCTATAGGTCTCGTAACAGGGATGTGCTCCCAGGTCCATAACTATAATAATATAGCACCGGCTGATAAAGCTGCACTCGCTCTATAGACAAGCTCGTGAAAATCATGATAAATTTGTGCCAATACACAGGAACCCCAATCAAATCATCGAGGATGTGCAATCAAATCCTGTAGAATCTGACCCCATCCAACTGATAAATCGCAACCTCTTCTGTCAGGAAGTAGTAATCCTCCTATCACGACACCTAGTACTACTAGAAAAGTGGGAAATGAAGCAAACTGTGCCCATGTGATCGTATCATCAGCAAACATGCATCTGCATACACTGTCATTGTAAACCTGATCGTAATACACCCACTCTCCTCAAGTCAGGATGCAGATAAATCTAAAGAGATCCTCGGGAGTGATAGTCATCTCATCGAGTGAAAGGTGGAAAGTATTGTGGTTAGAGTGCCAAGGCTCTTCTATAGCTATCAGTAAACCTCGGTTCAGCTGGAACCGAGGAAGCTCAAGAAGGAAACTCAATCTGCACTGATCTATCACACGTAACTCTAGATCCGTCAACTCATTGAATAAGTCAAGGATCCACGATGTTAGATTTCGTACATATAACTTATTGAAATGTGTCTATTTTTCAAACAAAGGGAATTATATCAGTATCATTAGATCAGTGGATCATTTAAGCCAATCAAACCAATTCAATCAATCCTTTTCTCTTTTTGAGTGCATCAACTTATTGTTCCTAACTCTAGATCTTGAGAAGGGACCAATATGATTAGTTATCCTATCAATCAGTGTTCTATCCTATTAGATTTGACAAATTAAACATCCATTTTTATGATTATCCTAATATACTAATCACTTGTTTGCATTACTCAAACACATCTATCTATCTTGAAAATCAATTCGGTCATCCAGACGATCAATCAAGAAAGAAGTTTGTGCTTCCTCAATCAGGTTTTCATCAAATTTCAAAGCAGGCGTCACTTGGCATAGTGTACACATCATTTCATGCTAGGCGTCATTTAAATATTTGATAGGTGTGATTTGATACATCGGAGGCGTCACTTTATAGTGTATGCAACATTTCAACTTCCTATGCGACATGTTAAACCTCATAGGTGACATTTTAAACCTAGGGTTTTATACGTGGTAGTTTATTGAGCAAATGCAAAATTTTACCCTAATCTTAAGTGACATTTTGCTATGCATAGGCATAATTTCCCAACATGGAGGTGACATTTAATCTTCCTACGCGTCATTTAACCTATGCTACAAGTCATTTTACCTAATCTATCCTAGAAAGCATGATAAAATACAATAAATGCTATTAAAATGAAGCAATAAATGCACTAGGAAGGTGAAAATCACTTACCGGAGGTCCATACTTAGGAGGTCTCTGATACCAGTGTGCTCACTCAAACTAATGCTCTCAAATAGGGACCACCATTGCTATCAATCTCAGCAGGATCAGAGCAAAATCTCAAGGGTAAAAAGTGAAAATAGATAGTAAAAATGGGTTTTCAACCTATTTAAGCTAATTAACCTAATTTTGGAGGGATTTTGACACAGATTAACCTCATTTAACCTAATCTTCATTTTATGCACACTGGGGCATGCTTTGTGACCAGAATCATCATACAATGTTTTTAGAAATGAAAACATATTGGATCTATTTTCTATCTATTTCATCAGCTTTTTCATTTGGAGATCAATCTATTTCATTTCTGAGAGGGCATTATCATAGTATCAAATCAGGTTCTGCATCAGACATTATCAATTTTGGGGCTTTGGAATTTTGAACATTATCAGTGGGGCATTCTACATCTTATCAAATCAGAGTTTCAAATTAGAGCATCAATCAATCATTGGATTAGTTTATCAAATTAGGGTTTCAAACTTATCAGATTAGGGATTTCAAATTAGTTTTCAAATCAATCAATCAGACCAGGGATTTCAAATCAGTTTTTCAAATCAATCATCAAATCAGGTTATCAACATCAAATCAAGTTATCATATCAGTTTTGTATCAATCAATCAATCACGAATCAAATCAGTGATCAGGACATGCAATTTTCTTTGAATCAATGCGCTTCGCACATCAATTCAAAGAGGGGCATTTAAAGACACCTAAAATTGGGCAGGTGTCCTATTATCAAGCAAATATGCAAATCTCAGCCAAATGCTCTAAATTTCATCAAAATGGATTAAATCAATTTCAAATGGACATTTATCAATCAAATTGGAAAAAATCAATTAAAATCAAAAGATCAAATAAATAATGACATCAAATGATTAAATATAAGCCTAAAGGGATTAATCAAACTATATAATTGATTTTAATCAATTAATTGTATAGTTTAAATCAAAAATCAAATTGAACCTATCCTCTTACATGGATAATTTAATTAATTTATTGAATTTAATAAATCCTAATTACCTTCAACATGAATTTGAGAAACCAATGAGAATTGAGAACACAAAGCACATGGATCACTCGTAATTTGCAATCTCAATCACTCATTTTGAACTTTAAATCTCAATCACTCAAATTTGTCCCTTTGTCCAAACCTTTGAGACAACCATTTAAATTGTCCCCCCATTTGAAACAATCTCAAAGCCTCTCACTCAACCAAGGATTAATCATGATCAAGTAACTCTACCCCCTACACTTGGGAAAATCCTATAAATAGAAGCCATTTTGAGAGGATAAGAATCCTAGAAAATTCGAATGCAAAGCATCCTTATTATAGGCATTTCATAGCAAATTGAAATCATTATCATAGAAATTGAGCATAATTGAGATAATTTTGGAGAGCATTTGAATCAAATATCATAGTAATGGAGGGAATTTGAGCTAGATTAAGCATATCATAATCAAAATCCTGGCTGAGAGCTTTATTAGAAAAGCTTAGCTAGAGATCCATGAGATGTTAAATGCTTTATTTGTCAATTCTTAGATTAAATTGTATTATTGTTTCCATAACATTGATAGATATCACCTTTATTTCATGAAGGTATGATTTATACATACATGTTATATATATACATATACGAAATACAAAATACCATAATCGTCTTTCATTTTATTAAGGAAAAGAACTTATCATGAAATCAAAGATCTAATTCGAAGTGGATAATTATGAATTTTCATACACGTTCATAATTTGTAAAATATTTATTCATTTTCTCAGGTTGGAGAAAAAAAAGTTTCTTTTAAATAATTTTGTCAACCTGAGTATATTCCAACAGTAAATTGCTTAAAACTCCCATCTAATATTCCTTGGAAAACACTTAAACAACCACAGACTCTGCTGTCATGCATTCCACAGGCACAATGAGGATTAAGAAGGAAAAAAAATCATTAAAATCTTACTCTTCTATGCAAGTCAAACTGGCAGAAGGTCATTTAAGTCTTGAAGTAAAAACAAGAAAGGATATACTCTTTGTTTTAAGCATAAGCTCGAACACACAAAAGTATCAAAAAAAGTTTAAAATCTAAAGAAGATGCCTCTTATTGAAAGACCTGGGTTCAGCTACAGGTCTGGTTTTAAACTAGTTATTTTCATCAAAAAATGAAAAGCCATGACAGTGAGCAAGCAACACAAGATTCATCTTTCCTACAAAGTAAAGTTCCAAAACTTAAAGAAAGTTTGTTCCCCAAATCACATGCATAGGACAGTGTGACTCTAAGTGAGATCTCCCCAATCATCGAAGAGGGAGACTAGCAGCTTGATTTTCCAATCCACCACAGGGATTTGGCTTCCCTCAAAGCGCATGGAGACAATCACGTAGGGAGAGAGAACAATATCCACAAAAAATAATAGATAAAGTAAAAATCTCCATGCACAGGAATTAATAACAATATGGATTTGCAATAGCGAAGTGAAAATATAAACAATTAAGAATGCATGGTTCCCATAACCTATAAGACTATGGGTCAATGGTACTTAAACTCAAATTCTTCCCTTGATTTAAAAAAAGAAGACATACCTACTTTAATAGAATCTAATTACCATGGATAAACCATAAACAACATAATTTTGCGAATAAGAAGGAATGCTTTTTTAATTTTATGCAAAGATAACAAGAAGTGGAACCTGTAAATTTTCCTAATCCTTGCGTATCTATCTTGGATATTTCCACCTTCCTCCTATCTATGTTTTCTCTCGTTGTTCATTTTTCCTACCTCCTTCCCTTCCTGTGGATTTTCTCCCTCCTGGCTGCAGTGTTTTTTACTGCTGCATTCCTCCCTATTTCCCCTGTGCGCTGCCTCCTTTATCCCTTTTTTTTTTGTTTTGGTGCATTTTCCTCCTTGCTGCCTCCATTAATTCTCGAATGAAGGGTTCTTGAAGACTTCTAGACACAGCCATTACTGAAGGCGGCTGGGTTGGTGGTAGAAAAAAATTTCCCAACACCTCACGTATATCCTCTTTTTTTACGTTATCTTAGCTATGAGAGAAAAAAGAGGGATGTAACATCCTTCCCCCCTTAAGGAGTTCATCGCCTATGATGAATCGATCAAAATTTGCAATTATATCCAAGAAAATCAAGAAATTTACATTGACATGGTTAATAATTCTAGTTCCATTATTCATGATAATGCATGTACCTACATTCAAATTTCCTCATAAAATCATCAGGTTTAAAATTTACTTATATCATATTCTAATCAATTTTAAATCTCCACACACACCATGCATTTACCATTTGAGATAGAGTTAGAAATAAAATTCATTAATCTATAGAAAGTATAAAACTCAAATACTATGTGGTGTGTGAAAACCCAAATTTTTATGATCAACCATTACCGAGAAGCTAAACTTCTCTTCCTGAAACACACCCCTGCCTTCAATCCTTCCAGACCATCAAACCACTAGATTGATCATCAGTAGGTTATTCCACAAATCCAAATCATATTAAAATAATGTTCATTTGATCATCCATAAAACTTCATATAATTTACATTAAATTATGTAAGGACCAAAAATACCATTTTTTGACATTATTTATTCCAAACAACATCAAAGTAATGTAAATCACATGATAACATATTTACTTCCACAATATCCATAATATTGTCTAATACATCTAATATAATCACAAAGCATAATGAATTTGGTCAAAAGTATCTGACCAAGTCAACAAAGTCCATAGTGTCGCTAAGATTCCTAAATAAAAAGAGTCTATGGAATCGGTTATGATGGCCCGATGTCTTATGAAACACATAATAGTATCAATGTCTAAGCATATAACACGAGTAACTAAAAATAAGAACATATATAAGTCTAATAAAAAAGTTGTGGAAAAGATCTATGCATGTCTTCCACATCCTCCCAAGTAGCACTGTCAATAGATAATTGGCTCTATTGAACCTTATACTAAAACACATCTCTGTTACGCACCCTGATGGTACATTTCTCAACAAGGCAGGTAGGCTCCACTACCAGCACCCCCAGATCTTGAACATGCAATGCATGCTAATCTAGAATATGAGATACATCTAGATGATAGGGTTTCAACAAGGAAGCATGAAACACAATATGGATTCAGGCTAGAGCGGGTGGTAAAGCAAGTGTGTAAGAAATGGGGTTGATAACCTCCAAAACATCAAATGGACCCTCATATGTTGGTGTAAGCTTTGATGACTTGCCAAAAGAAATAGAACTCTTATGTGGTCTCACATGCAAGAACACTTTGTTCCTTTCCTGGAACTGTCTAAAAGTAGAGTTATTATCCGTATAACTCTTTTGACAATGAGCTATTTCCTTTAGCCGAGAAAGAATTAGAGTCATCTTTTCCCCCATCTCTCTTAACAAATCAGGACCAACAATGATCCTGTCCTCTACTCTATCCCAACTGATAGGAGTGTGACACTTCTTCCCATAAAGTTCCTCAAATGGTGTCATTCCCAAAGAAGCATGGTAAGAGTTGTTATAGGAAAACTCTACCAATGAAAGATACTCTTCCCACTTATATTGATGATCCATGCAATACATCTGAAGTAAATCCTCTACAACCTAATTTACTCTCTCAATTTTCCCATCAGTTTGAGGATGATAGGATGTGCTAAAATTAAGCCATGTACCCAAGGAAGCATTCAAGGTTTTCCAAAACCTTGATGTCATCTGAGTATCTCTATCAGATATAATGGTCTCTGGTACACCGTGCAATCTAAAAATCTCTTGAACAAAATTCTCGGCCAAATCCAATGACCCATCTCTCAGACTCCCTGGAATGAAGTGGGATACTTTGGTTAGTTTTTCAACCACAACAAAAATAACATCATGCATGCATCTTGTAATGCATAAACCTTGGATAAAATCCATATAGATGAACTGCCATTTGTACTCCAGAATATCATGTGGATACAAAAGTCTTGCTGGGTGGACATGCTCAGCCTTAACTCGTTGACATTCTAAACACTGGGAAACATAAGCTATCACATCACGCTTAAGCCTTGACCAAAAGTACAGTGGCCTCAAATCAGCTATCATCTTGTTTACCCCTAGATGTTTTGCAAATGGAGTGAAATGCATCTCCTCAAGTACTACCTTCCTCAACCCTTCTCGGTCAGGAACGTAAATCTTGTTCTGGTATCTCATAATACCATCATCATCAAAAGTGTATCCATCAAAATGGTTATCCGATGGATCAAGGTGAAAGACTTATTTGACCATATCATACTGATCATCTCTTGGAAGATTATGTAACACATGCTCTCTCAAGTGTGTCCTAGAAGTAGAGATAAAAGAAATGTGTCTTCTCCTACCAAGAGCATCTGCTACTCTATTCTCCTTTCCCTTTATGTACTCAATGCCAAAGTCATACTTACTCAGAAACTCCAACTAATGTCTCTATCTCACATTAAGATTAGGCTATGTGAAGATATAGCTAAGTCCCATGTGATCTGTTTTTAACTCAAATGGCTTACCAAAAAGGTAATGTCTCCAAATCACTAATGCATGAAGAATTGCCACCAATTCTAATTCATGAGGTGCATAGTTAACCTCATACTGTTTCATCTTTCATGATTCATAAGCCACTAATTTATCATTCTGCATAATTGCACCTCCAAGACCTTCACTTGTAGCATCTGTAATCACTGTGAAATGCCCTTTCGGGTCAATTATTATCAAAATAGGAGTGGATGTGAGCTTTTGTTTCAACAACAAGAAATATTGCTCACATGTATCAGTCCAATAAATATTTTTTCCCTTTCCTCTGAAGGGAGGTAATAGGTGCCACAATCTTGGAGAATCCTTCCACAAACTTCCTATAATAACCTGCGCGTCCCATGAAGCTTCTAACTTCACTCATATTCTTTGGAGCTGGAATCTCAAGAATGGCTTTAATCTTTGCAGGGTCTACTACAATTCCATCTACTGAGATGATGTGACCCAAGTAATGTATCTCCTTCAGATAGAAGGAACATTTTTCTAGCTTACCATAAAGCTTCTTATCTCTCAGGTGCTGTAAAACTATTCAGAATTATTCCTCATGCTCCTCCATGTTCTTGGAGTAGATCAAAATGTCATCAATGAATATCTCTACAAACTTATCCAAGAAATATCTTAACACACTTTTCATCAGGTTCATAAATGTCACTGGTGCATTAGTCAAACCAAAAGGTAAGACAAAAAATTCATAATGTCCATACCTTTTTCTGAAAGTGGTTTTGGACATGTCTTCTTCTTTGATTCAGACTTGATGATATCCAGATCACAAATCAATCTTAGAGAAGATAGTTGCTCCCTTCATTTGATCAAATAGTTTACCTATTTGTGGAAGAGAATATCTTTTCTTGATGGTTACCTTATTAATCATTCTGTAATCTATGCATAATTGTAAGGTACCATCCTTCTTCTTTACAAAGATAACTAGAGCTCCCCATGGTAACACACTAGGGAGTATGAACCCTTTATCTAACAATTCCATCAACTGCACCTTTGGCTCATACATCAGAGTGGTGGTCATATGATATGGGGCCTTGGATTGAGGCTCGGTTCTAGTGGTACCCTAAATATTGATAATTTAGAAGTCCCAATCCATTATCAAGAAGCATGTTTATCCATACTAAAAAAGATCAAAGGAAGGAATCTTTATGACAAAAATAAATAGAACAAACTAATCGAAGCCTTAAAAAATGATGGAATTTAGGCCTTCTACAAAGATGATTTTGACAAAGGGTAAATATGGTTGAATTTTAAAAATATAAAAATGACCCAATTCGGGAAATCAAATTTCCTATCTCTAGAAAAAATATTAGCTTTTCATGAGGTGTTTTGGATTTTCGACCAAAGCCAAATCCGAAAGTTAGGTAGTTATTTTTTAGTTAGTTTATTGTTTTTTCAAAATAATTTGTAATAAGAGTTGTGTCTTTTCACCCTAAAGAGGTGTGAAAGCCACTCAAACACACATATATATACATAATATAAAATGTAAAGAGAAGACATTACAATATAATACAATTTCACATATTTGGATAGTTTTGGATCAACAACTATAACATGAACCTAGATGTACTATTTTTTAAAAATCAATAAAGATAAGTCTTTTTTCTTCATATATGCAATTGTTTCATTAATCATTTTACAATTAGTCCCTCAGATAAACCAATAGAACTTTTTCAAAGTGATAGTTAGATGTGCATGCTTCGTGATTTGATTCATAGTCTATATTTTCAATTGGTTTTCTCATTTTGCATGGTTAAATTCTGTTGATTGAGGCCTTAATCAATTGGTCTGTCATTTGACAAGTAATATCCTTTTGAAATATCTTTGAACTTGTTTCAAGATTGCATGTTCATTTCATAACACCTTTGAAGTGATAAGTTTTCTTGTAAAACTATCTCTGAGGTTGAACATAAGATTGGAATGATCTTGACTCTATTGCCCATGATAGAATAAGGCAATGGTCTAATCATTATTTGGATTATAGTTATTTAGTTCATTGTTATAGTTTTGTGATATCTTATTTATCTGTTCATTTAAATTTACATACACATTTACTAAACATTCTTTCAATTACTTAAAGTATTTCAGTTTACAGTTCATGATATATTGCTTTCAGTTATATTTCTTTCAAGTGCCTTGTCATACTTGAGAGAGAAGGTTGAAATGTTACTTATCTGATATAAAAATCATTGTAACTTGAAGGATAAGTCAAGGTATAGGCCTACCAGCCTCGGTTTTGCAAAGCTAGAATTGCAAAAGTTCCAACCTTGCCTTGGCTGTGACTTGTTAGTTGGCAAAATCACTTGGGTTTCCCAACATTGGAGTGGCAAGTCCATAGGAAATTTAATCTGTTTATTTGAGCACCAACATATTGGCGAATCTGCTAAGGAGTTGTTTAAAAGAACATTTTGGTATTCTACCTAGAAGCTCTGGTGATATATTTAAGACTCTACTGGGAGAAAATAACTCAGAAGATAATAAGTATTTTCCTTCTGATAAGAAGGTGGCGACTCTATTGAAAAAAGCATTTCAGTCAGTGACTCTACTGAGGGAGAAGACTCAGAAGGAGATGGTGGATTATTTTTTCAAATGTATCCATCATTTCAAAGAAAGCCTTTTATTCCAGATGGTATCAGGCCATTGGATCTTAGGAGATTTCAATGCATCCCAAATAAGTTATCCCCTAAAATTTCACAACTTCTACCAAAGTTCCATGGAGAATGGGATGAATCGACACTACAACACTTGGATGCATTTTATACATTCAGAGAAGATTATGAGGTTTCTATAGAGGATCAGGTGATGAGGCTATTTTTCAAGACATTAAAAGACAATTCCAGACAAGTATATGAATCACTACCCACACAATCCATCTCATCAAGGAGATAGTTTGAGCAGTGGTTTCTTGATATGTTCCATGATGCTAGTGGTGAAGAAGAAAACATGTGTTATGAACAAGACATGTGCTATGAAAAGGAAAGAGAGCCAAATTATATTTTGGAGGAAGAATCTTACATGTCCTCTTTGGATACATTCTTCAGTTTGGAAAGATATAAAGGTGAACCTGCACTACATTTGTTCATGAGAATGATAAAGATCTATTAGGAAATACCTTCAGATATCAGGCCTCTGGGAAGGGGATTAATGGATAAACTTTGTGAGATAGGAATCTACCATGATTCTCAACTACTAGCTTTTCTTGAGAAAAAATGTAAAGTATTGAGGGAAGAAAAGAATGATGAGATAGAGGAAGAAAATTCGGATCATATTGAAGTAGAATCTCTATGTAGTGAGATTTGCATAGAAACAGGTATCAATGACCATGATGATGAGGAAGAAGATCTTCTCAGTATAGAAGAAATCTCATATTTACTAGACATGGAATATCAAAAACATGTTGAGAAGAGTGGTCAAAATTTTTTCTCAATGCACCATGATAAGCAAGTTGATGGATCAGTACATACTCAGGGGTACTAAATGAAGAAGATGATAAATTTCAGGAATCAAATAATGGAGATGAAATAGAATAGTATAAACCATATGAACATGAATAAATTTCAAATGAAATCTCTCATGGAGATATGCCTAAGTTCTCTATATCCTTGAATCCATTATTTGAAGAATATTTTATATGCAATCAAGTCCATCAATATCATGATAAAGATAGTGGGCCTAGTGATCATTTTGAAGATGATGAAACTCAAAATATGTATGGGGAAGTGTATTCAGAAAGTGAGATATACATTATTTCATCATATGAGCAGAAGTTGTATCAAACATGTGAAGATGAGATGGAATCAAACAAACATAATGATCATAATGTGTTGAAGATTAGTTTTGAAAATTATCCGAGTATCCTATCTGATCAAATTATTGATAAGAAGGAAGTTCCTAAATGTGAGTTATCTCCAAATCCTTTTTGTGAAGAGAAACAACATCTTGATTATAAGGAAGATTGTGTATGTAAAGGCATCCAAGAAGAAGATCTTAATCTAGTTACTTGTAGGGTTGATAAAATGCATGGGGATCTTCTATTTAGCAAGGACTACAATGCACCTGCTGAATTTTCTAATGGTAAACAAAATTCAATGTGTGTTAATAAAGAAATGAATGTTGTCCATGAGAATGGTGGTGTTGTATTCAGGAGATCCAAAGTATTACATTATTAGAATTATGTGTTCGATAGAGGAAAGAAGCAGTGTTCATTTTTTTGGGGGCCTGGGGCCACCCAATTGAATGTTCCTATTAAATTTCTTCATGAGCCTATTGGTATAAAGATAAATCTTAAAGATGAGAACCAAATAACTTTGCATCAAATTAAGTGTGGATACTTGGTCTGCTTCTATAGAGATAGCTGAAATATCACTATGCTCACGGGGAGCATACATCCCCAGAAAGAGCCACTGGTGGTACCCTAAATTTTGATAATTTAGAAGTCCCAATCCATTATCAAGAAGCATGTTTATCCATACTAAAAAATATCAAAGGAAGGAATCTTTATGACACAAATAAATACAACTAACTAATCAAAGCCTTAAAAAATGTTGGAATTTAGACCTTCTACAAAGATGATTTCGACAGAGGGTAAATATGGTCAAATTTTAAAAATCTAAAAATGACCCAGTTTGGGAAATCAAATTTCCATATTAGATTTTCACAAGGTGTTTTGGATTTTTGACCAAAGCCAAATCTGAAAGCTAGGTAGTTATTTTTTAGTTAGTTTATTGTTTTTTCAAAATAATTTGTAATAAGAATCGTGTCTTTTCACCCTAAAGAGGTGTCAAAGCCACTCAAACACATATATATACATAATGTAAAATGTAAAGAGAAGACATTACAATATAATACAATTTCATATATTTGGATAGTTTTGGATCAACAACTATAACATGGACCTAGATGTACTATTTTTTTAAAATCAATAAAGATAAGTCTTTTTTCTTCATATATGCAATTGTTTCATTAATAATTTTACAATTAGTCCCTCAGATAAACCAATAGAACTTCTTTAAAGTGATAGTTTGATGTGCATGCTTCATGATTTGATTCATAGTCTATATTTTCAATTGGTTTTCTCATTTTGCATGGTTAAATTCTATTGATTGAGGCCTTAATCAATTGGTCTATCATTTGAGAAGTAATATCCTTCTGAAATATCTTTGAACTTGTTTCAAGGTTGCATGTTCATTTCATAACACCTTTGAAGTGATAAGTCTTTTTGTAAAACTGTCTCTGAGGTTGAACATAAGATTGGAATGATCTTGACTCTATTGCCCATGATAGAATAAGGCATTGGTCTAATCATTATTTGGATTATATTTATTTAGTTCATTTTTATAGTTTTGTGATATCTTATTTATCTATTCATTTAAATTTACATACACATTTACTAAACATTCTTTCAATTCCTTAAAGTATTTCAGTTTATAGTTCATGATATATTGCTTTCAATTATATTTATTTCAAGTGCCTTTTCATACTTGAGAGAGAAGGTTGAAGTGTTACTTATCTGCTATAAAAAGCCTTGTAACTTGAAGGATAAGTCAAGGTATAGGCCTACCAGCCTCGGTTTTGTAGAGTCAGAATTGCAGAAGTTCCAACCTTGCCTTGGTCGTGACTTGTTAGTTGGCCAAATCACTTGGGTTTCCCAAGATTGTAGTGGAAAGTCCATAGGAAATTTAATCTATATATTTGAGCACCAACAAGTTCCAGGCATTATATCAATAGAGAAATCAAATTCCCTCTTAGGAGGTAACTTAGGTAATTCTTCTGGAAATACATCTTGGAATTCCTGTAAGATAGGATGATCTTCTAAGCTAGGAGGAGTGTCAAGGTCTTTGACGTTAGCCACATACATCATGAACCCCTTCCTCTTTTCCTTCTTCATTTGCATGGAAAAAATATGTCTAAGCTCAAAGGGTCTCTTCTCACCCAAAATTACTGCAGGTTTACCTGAATCATCTAGACACTCAACTGTTTTGTCCTTATAGTTTGCTAAAGCCTTATGTTCAGTCAATAATTGATTTCCAAAATGAAATAATAGGAACCCAATGGGGCTACATAAATATTTACTTGTGTCTAAAAATTTGGAAATTCTAACTCGTTGCAAGATAAACATTGCTCAACCCTATGCTTTGCCCTATTTCCATATTCTACCATCCATGGTTCAAAAAAATAATTTAGTCTAACTGATAAATGAGAAACAACTCTAGGATCTATGAAACATTATATAGCTCTAGTATCAATCAAAATGGAAACTTTTTAGCCAAAAATCTTACCAACCAACTGGATCGAAGTAGCCTGAAAGTATGCCTGTCTACGATCAATGGCTGAATGAATCAGATGCTGAGTCTGGGAACCTTTCCCATCTCTATGAACCATACAATGAGGACATGTACTAGCATAATGGTCATCTCCACAAGTAAAGAAACTATCTATTGGTCCTTTCTGACCCTCAGGCCTGTTCCTCCCATTGTGATTTCTTATATTCCCATTTCTTCCATTACCTCGGTTCTAAGACTGAGCACCATTATAGTTGTTGGTGTTCCTACTTGAATTTCCTTGACCTTTACCTCTCATATTCCAAACATGGTGACATCCAAAATCCTTTGGTCGGTTATCCTAAAATTTCCTCTTAAATCCCTAAGAGGTATTAGTCCTCTAATTAACCCTTACTATAGACACCTACTATAGTTTATGTTCTTGCCTCAATGCCTTCTTGAAGGAAAAGTCCATAGTCTCAGGTTCGTGCATGTCAACCTCAGACCCTATCTTTGGACATAGTCTAAGAATAAATTTGTGAGTTCTAAACCACTCATCCTATTGATACTGAGGTACATACTTAACCAAGTGGTATAACCTCTCATGATACTGAGTAATACTCAATACTCCATGAATTAGGTTTTGGAAGTCTACTACTTTCCTATCATAGTATAATTATGGCAACCATCTCTTACAAAATAGTACCAAAAAATGTTCCCAAGAGATCTCACCAGGATGCATCCTCTTCTCTGCCATCTCATTGTTCCACCAAGTACCAACTTCACCAATGAACTGAAGAGCACCCCACATAGCTCTAGATTCGCCTGAAAGATTGCAAACGTGAAAGTTATTTTTCCATGGATACAATCCATGATTCAGCCTCATCACCAATGGTCTTACCATTGAAGGTAGGAGGTATGACCTTCTTGAGGTCTCTTCTCAGTTCCTCTGCTATTATTTTCCTATTATTGGGTACTGTTATAGCCCTCAAATCAAAATTTAATTTCAATAGTTCTTCATTCCTCTTATCCTTCTCTTCTTTCCTCTGTGCTTCCAATCTCAGGTCTTCCTCCTGCTTAGACTGAGATTCCAGCCTCAAATCTTCCTCTTGTTTCCGTTGAGCTTCTATCCTCAGATATTCTTCCCTATTCCTTCGCTCCTCATCACCCTTCCTACCTCTCAAATTCTGCTCAAGATGATCCATACGATCACCCTGCTACTGCAAGAGAGCCAAGATCTGATTCAACCTCTGATTAGATTCACCATTTTGATCATTGCTAGAACTAGCCCATTTACTGTTCCTGGTATCCATGGTGTCAGATTAACTCCTACACCAAGCATAAGTATGCAAATTAGCAATAGTAGACCAAGTTCCTAGTGTTTAACCATGACTCTGATACCACATGTAAAGACAAAAAATTCCTCCAGATGCCACATAAGAAAAAATACTGAAAATATTCAAATGTTGATTTAACAGTCATAGTTGGTCAATCACTATAGAATGGTCAACAAAAAGGATAACACAAAATGATCAATTCTTCCTTTCATGACATAATAATATATTCTTAACTTCCAAGAAGTACAAAAATGGAAACCGACCATACTGTCAGATATACAAGACTGTTCATAAATAACATAATTTAAATAATTTATTATCAATGAAATTACAATTACTCAATAACTTAGGATTTCGACCAAATTTCCATACACCTTACATCATAAATGGATTATAACATGAATACATTATGTACAAAACCATATGGTCATATGAACAATAACATGAATGCCATTAGACAATTGTCAATTTGCATGCTCTTGTCTCCTAAGCCATCAGACAACTATCCATATGCAAATCTCGAGACATGAGTGTGGTTCAGGGGCTTTATCAACCCAACCACAGAGTGGTTTGCTCCCTAGGGCTCATCCTGAAATGAAGAGCGCACCAACCCTGCCCAAGAAGTCTAGCTACTTGACACTAATGGATCGGAAGGAATCTGGTGTGTCTGTGAGGCTAACTACTTTCCACATATGTCTAAGTAGAACTAATCATAGATTAACATGAAGATGAAAAATAACCAAACACATTTAGGAAAACATGTGTTTTCATAGCTTTGGCCAAAGCAATTAAGTACCAAATTTCTATTGGCAGGTTATGAACAACATATTACCCTTTCCTGGTATTTCACATGCTACACCCTTTCCTCATTATTGTCCATAAACATCTTGATCAAACAAATAAATATAAAAAGAAGGTGGTGTTGCATATAAATTTGTAAAATAATTAAATTCATCTAAGAATTCTGGAAAAAAAAACTATACTTCTTGTTATATATATACAAATCCAAAATACAAAATACCGTAACCATCTTTCATAATTTGCAAAATATTTATTCATTTTCTCAGGTTGGAGAAAACAAAGTTTCTTTTAAATAATTTTCTCAACCCGACTATATTCCAACAGTAAATCGCTTAAAACTCCCATCTAATCTTCCTTGGAAAACACTTAAACAACCAAAGACTCAGTTGTCACGCATTCCACAGGCACAATGAGGATTAAGAAGGAAACAAAATCATTAAAATCTTACTCTTCTATGCAAGTCGAACTGGCAGAAGGTCATGTAAGTCTTGAAGTAAAAACAAGAAAGGAGATACTCTTTTTTTTAAGCATAAGCTCGAACACACAAAACTGTCAACAAAATTTTACAATCTAAAGAAGAAACCTCTTATTGATAGACCCGGGTTCAGGTACAGGTATGGTTTTAAACTAGTTAATTTCATCGAAAAATGAAAAGACGTGGGAGTGAACAAGCGACACAAGATTCATCTTTCCTCCAAAGTAAAGTTCCAAAACTTAAAGAAAGTTTGTTTCCCAAATCACACACACATGACAGTGTGACTCTAAGTGAGATCTCCCCAATCATCAAAGAGGGAGACTAGCGGCTTGATTTTCCAATCCACCATAGGGATTTGGCTTCCCTCAAAGCGCAGTGAGACAACTGCATAGGGAGAGAGAACAATCTCCACAACAAAGAATACATAAAGTAAAAATCTCCATGCTCAGGAATTAATAATAACAGGGATTTACAGTAGGGAAGTGAAAATATAAATAATTAAGAATGCATGGTTCCCATAACCTATAAGACTATGGGTCAGTGCTGCTTAAACTCAAATTCTTCCCTTGCTTAAAAAACTAGACGTACCTACTTTAATAGAATCTAATTACCATGGATTAACCATAACCAACAGATTTTTGCAAATAAGAAGGAATGCTTTTTATTTTATGAAAAGATAACAAGAAGTGAAACCTATAAATTTTCCTACTCCTTGCATATCTAGCTTGGAGCTTTCCACCTTCCTCCTCCTATCCACATTTTCTCTCATTGTTCATTTTTCCTGCTTCCTTCCCTTCCAGTGACTTTTCTCCCTCCTGGGTGCAATACTTTTTACTACTGCGTTCCTCCCTATTTCACCTGTGTGATGCCTCCTTTATCCCTTTTTTTTGTTTTGGTGTGCTGTCCTCCTTCCTACCTCCATTACCTCTCGAATGAAGGGTTCTTGAAGACTTTTAGACAAGCCATTACTACAGGCAGTTGGGTTGGTGGTAGAAAAACAACCTCCCGACACCTCACATATATCCTCTTTCTTTTATGCTATCTTAGTTATGAGAGAAAAAGAGGGATGTGACATCCTTCCCCCTTAAGAAGTTCATCGCCCATGATGAATCGATCAAAATTTGCAATTATATCCAAGAAAATAAAGAAATTTACAGTGGCATGGTTAATAATTCTAGCTCTATTATTCATGATAATGCATGTACTTGCATTCAAATTTTATCATAAAATCAACAATTTTAAAATTTATTTGTTGGAATTATATTGTGAATGTAGTACTGAGAGGGGAGGGGTGAATCAGTACCTCTAAAACCTTTTCTTGGTTAGCTCATTAACCCTTAGTCATCCATTTGTAAATTATCTTATCTAACTGTTCATCTTTCTTTATGCATATGCAATCATAACATAAGTTCTTTAATATGTAACCACACAAGAAACATTTATGAAAATAGATAACACATAACACAAGATATGGTAATGCAGAAAAATCCTGTTAGGAAGTAAAAACTACAGTGGGGATTGTTACCCACAAGAATTCACTATTTGCAGATAAGAAGGGGCCGGTAAAGGCTTAAAATTGGTCACTTCTGATGACCTACCCTATTAGGAGTATTACAGTGGAGACCTGTTAAGATCTACTTCGTTTGAAGCTTTAGCAACACTATTAAGTGTGCACTTTGTTAAGAGATTTGTAAATAACTGTTAAGTCCATCTTCTACAAAAGGATTTTAGATGTGATGCACTTGTTAGAATTCAACTACATAAGTCTTTGATATGATGATGAATGCAATCTCTAATTGCTGATAACAGATCCAATAAAGCTTCCTATGTATGAGTAATCATCTTTTCATGATTGAATAATACCTTTCTCTGCACGTCGGTAGCCTCTGTGTGTTCTTGATAACTAGATA
>MU223056.1:2600254-2638558 GCA_018584345.1 Thuja plicata | reverse complement strand
GATCTGGTTGATTAGAAGATTCACCATTCTCGTTGTACCCTAATCCTGTGTAGTTGTTGACTCTTCTCTATCCATCAAGAAAATCATCCATCCTTTTGTTGCTATCTTCAGCTTTCTTGATCAATTCGTTGTGTTGATTTTGGACTTTGATTTCAGGATTCAATTTTTCATTCTCTTCTCTTAGCTCACCAATAGACTGTATTCTTTCAATGAGTTCTGTATTTATTCTGTTTGCCTCTTGACTCATAAGAATAATCTGATTGGTAATCTCATGGTGATGCTCAATAAGTCTTTGAATCTCTGATTCTTTCTCTTGCAACTTCTTTGTTATTTTCCTCCTATCATCAATGGCTAGTGTTCTTTCATTTTCATCTTTTCTTGCATCATTCATGACATCAATCATTTTCACCATTTGAATTTCTTGACCGATTTTTCGCATCTTGATTTGCTCTGTCAGATGTAGATTGAATTCTTGTAGACTTGTGATCTCTTCCACTAATGTGTCTGAAGCTTTTCTTGATGTTGATTCTACTGAATCAAAGTAATCTTTTATTTTTGATTCTTTGTAGTCCTCATTCAGCTTAGTTTCCATAATCTTTCTTTCATCAAGAAGTTTTCTCAAGTTGATTCTCGCCTCTTTATACTGCTCATAGTTTATCTGTATATGTAATTGCTCATTCTCAATAGTCTTGTCCAGCCTGTACTTTTCCATTGCTTTGATCTTTTCTCTTAAGTCTTTAAGCTTTTCAAGAAAGAGACTTAGCTCTAATACCAATTGTTGGAATTATATTGTGAATGTAGTACTGAGAGGGGAGGGGTGAATCAGTACCTCTAAAACCTTTTCTTGGTTAGCCCATTAACCCTTAGTCATCAGTTTGTAAATGATCTTATCTAACTATTCATCTTTCTTTATGCATATGCAATCATAACATAAGTTCTTTAATATGTAGCCATACAAGAAACATTCATGAAAATAGATAACACATAACACAAGATATGGTAACGCAGAAAACTCCTGTTAGGAAGTAAAAACTGCGGTGGGGATTGTTACCCACAAGACTTCACTATCTGCAGATAAGAAGGGGCCGGTAAAGGCTTACAATTGGTCACTTCTGATGACCTACCCTATTAGGAGTATTACAGTGGAGACCTATTAAGATTTACTTCATTTGAAGCTTTAGCAACACTGTTAAGTGTGCATTCTGTTAAGAGATTTGTAAAGAACTGTTAAGTCCACCTTCTACAAAAGGATTTTAGATGTGATGCACTTGTTAGAATGAAACTACATAAGTCTTTGATATGATGATGTATGCAATCTCTAATTGCTGATAACAGATCCAATAAAGCTTCCTATGTATGAGTAATCATCTTTTCATGATGGAATAATACCTTTCTCTGCATGTCGGTAGCCTCTGTGTGTTCTTGATAATTAGATATAATCTTTTTCTGAACTTTGCATGAATTCTACCTTCTTCTCCTTAGATTCTCTTCATGGCTATCAAACATAATGAATTCATAATTCATAATTGATTGAACAACTATTTATACTAGATTTTAGCTCTATTCTTGATTCACGCTTTGCAAGTTAACTCTAGATCCAAGGTTTACAACTTGACCTTGATCTTTAGTTAGATATGTTTTAGATCCGTTAGGATGCTTTAAAATATTTACATTATGCTTGCTTGACCCTCAAGTAATGATGTAAAACAAATTAAAAATCTATAAATAGAGTTACAATGCTTTATCTGACGTGTAAAAGTCAGATCCACTATTTGCGGGTTCTCTAACTGACTGTCAGTTCGGATGGTTGGGCTGCTCTGTCAGTCTGTTGGTTTTCTTCTCCGTTGGTGTTCCTTTCTTGAACTATTCGTCGGGTATGCCTTTTCTACTCGGTCAGTTTTATTCTCAAAACTGTATCATCGGTGATGATCTTTTTGTTATGTCATTGATCCGTCGGTGATGTCTTGTTTACTTCGTTGGTAAAACACTTGTCAATGTTCGTCGGTCAATTCTATATTTAGCACTTTTACCTTGTGACATTTTGTTCTATCGTGTATGCTTGCTATCCGTCGGTTATGCTTGCTGTCCACCGGTTATGCTTGTACCGATGATCTCTGTCAATGTTTTTCACTAAGTGTACTAATGGAAAAACTTAATGTCATCATTATTTATATCATATTCTAATAAATTTTAAATCTCCACTCACACCATGCATTTACCGTTTGAGATAGAGTATAAAATAAAAATTCATTAATCTATAGAAAGTATAAATATCAAATACTACGTGGTGTGTGAAAACCCAAATTTTTCTGATCAACCATTACCAAGAGGATAAAATTCTCTTCCTGAAACACACCCCGCCTTCAATCCTGCCAAACCATCAAGCCACTAGATTGATCATCAGTAGGCTAGTCCACAAATCCACATCATATTTAAATAATGTTCATTTAATCATCCATAAAACTTCATATAATTTACATTAAATCATGTAAGGACCGAAAATACCATTTTGCGACATTATTTATTCCAGAAAACATCAAAGCAATGTAAATCACATGATAACATATTTAATTCCACAATATCCATAATATTTTCTAACACGTCTAATATAATCACAAAGCATAACGAATTTGGTCAAAAGTATCCGACCAAGTCAACAAAGTCCATAGTGTCTCTAAGAGTCCTAAATAAAAAGAGTCTATGTAATCGGTTATGACAGCCCAATGTCTTATGAAACACATAATAGTAGCAATGTTTAAGCATATAACATGAGTAAATAAAAATAAGAACATATATAAGTCTAATAAAAAAGTTGTGGAAAAGATCTATGCATGTCTTCCACATCCTCCCAAGTAGCACTGTCAATAGAGAATTGGTCCCATTGAACCTTATACTGCAACACATCTCTATTATGCACCCTGATGGTACATTGCTCAATGAGGCAGGCAGGCTCCACTAGCACCACCCCTAGATCCTGAACATGCAATGCATGCTAATCTAGAATATGAGATGCATCTAGATGATAGGGTTTCAACAAGGAAACATGAAACACATTATGGATTTAGGCTAGAGCGGGCGGTAAAGCAAGTCTATAAGAAATGGGGTTGATAGCCTTCAAAACATCAAATGGACCCACATATCTTGGTGCAAGCTTTGATGACATGCCAAAATAAATAGAGATCTTATGTGGTCTCACATGCAAGAACACTTTGTCCCCTTCTTGGAATTGTTTGAAAGTACAGTTCTTATCCACATAACTCTTTTGACAATCAACTACTTCCTTCAGCCAAGCACGAATCAGAGTCATTTTATCCTCCATCTCTCTTGACAAATCATGACCAAAAATGATCCTATCCTCTACTCTATCCCAACTTATAGGAGTGCGACACTTCCACCCATACAGTGCCTCAAATGGTGCCATTCCCAATGAAGCATGGTAAGAGTTGTTATAGGAAAACTCTACCAATGGAAGATACTCTTCCCACTTGTATTGCTGATCCATGCAATACATCTGAAGTAAATCCTCTACAACCTGATTTACTCTCTCAGTCTTCCCATCAGTCTAAGGATGATAGGCTATGTTGAAATTCATCTGTGTACCCAAGGAAGAATTCAAGGTTGTCCAAAACCTTGATGTCATCCGAGTATCTCTGTCTGATGTAATGGTCTCTGGTACACCGTGCAATATAAAAATCTCTTGAACAACCTTCTTGGCCAAAGACAATGACCCATCTCTCAGACTCCCTGGAATGAAGTGGGATAATTTGGTTAGTTTGTCAACCACAAAAAAAATAACATAATGCTTGCATCGTGTCATGGGTAAACCTTGGATAAAATCTATACTGATGAACTGCCGGCATTTGTACTCCAGAATATCATGTTGAAACAAAAGTCCTATTGGGTGGACATGCCCAACCTTAAATCACTGGCATTTTAAACACTAGGAAACATAAGATATCACATCACTCTTAAGCCCTGACCAAAAGTACAGTGGCCTCAAATTGACAATCATCTTGTTTACCCCTGGATGTTCTGCAAATGGAGTGCAATGCATCTCCTCAAGTACTACCTTCCTCAACCCTTCTCTGTCAGGAATGTAAATCCTGTTCTGGTATCTCATAATACCATCATCATCAAAACGGTGATCCGATGGATCAAGGTGCAAGGATGATTTGACCATCTCATAATGATCATCTCCTAGATGATTCTGTAACATGTAATCTCTCAAGTGTGTCCTAGAAGTAGAGATAGAAGAAATGTATCTTCTCCTACTAAGAGCATCTGCTACTCCATTCTCTTTGCCCTTAATGTACTCAATGCCAAAGTCATACTCACTCAAAAAATCCAACATGTCTCTATCTCGCATTAAGATTAGGCTGTGTGAAGATATACCTAAGTCCCATGTGATCCGTTTTCAACTCAAATGGCTTACCCAAAAGGTAATGTCTCCACATCACTAATGCATGAACAATTGCCTCCAATTATAAGTCAATGGGTGCATAATTAACCTCACACTATTTCATCTTTTGTGACTCATAAGCCACTACTTTATCATTCTACATAAGTACACCTACAAGAACTTCGCCTGAAGTATTTTTAATCACTATGAAATTCCCTTTTGGGTAAGGTATAATCAAAATAGGAGTGGATGTGAGATTTTGTTTCAACAATAAGAAATATTTCTCACATGTATCAGTCCACTCATATCATTTCGCTTTCCTCTGAAGGGAGGTAATAGGTGTTGCAATCTTGGAGAATCCTTCCACAAACTTCCTGTACTAACCTGTGAGTCCCATGAAGCTTCTAACTTCACTCACATTCTGTAGAGTTGGCTATTCAAGAATGGCTTTAATCTTTGTAGGGTCTACTGCAATTCCATTTGCTGAGATGATGTGGCCCAAGTAATGTATCTCCTTCTGATAGAAGGAACATTTTTCTAGCTTACCATAAACCTTCTTATCTCCCAAGTGCTGTAAAACTATTCACAATTGTTCCTCATGCTCCTCCATGTTCTTGGAGTAGATCAAAATTTCATTATTGTATATCTCTACAAACTTATCTAGGATATCTCTGAACACACTGCTCATCAAGTTCATAAATGTTGCTGGTGCATTAGTCAAACCAAAAGGTAAGATGAAAAAATTCATAATGTCCATACCTTGTTCTAAAAGTGGTTTTGGATATGTCTTCTTGTTTGATTCAGAGTTGATGACATCCGAATCACAAATCAATATTAGAGAACAAAGTTTCCCCCTTCATCTAATCGAATAGTTCATCTATTTGTGGAAGAGGATATCTGTTCTTGATAGTTACCTTATTATGCATTATGTAATCTATGCATAATCATAAGGTACCATCCTTCTTCTTTACGGAGATAACTAGAGCTCCCCATGGTGACACACTAGGGTGTATGGACCCTTTATCTAAGAGTTCCATAAACTGCACCTTTATCTCATACATCTTAGTGGTGGTCATCAATATGGACCCTTGGATTGAGGCTCGGTTCTAGGAATTATATCAATAGAGAAATCAAATTCCCTCTTAGGAGGTAACTCAGGTAATTCTTCTGGAAATACATCTTGGAATTCCTATAAGATAGGATGATCTTGTAAGCTAGGAGGAGTGTCAAGGTCTTTGACATAAGCTACATACATCATTCACCCCTCCCTCTTGTCCTTCTTCAATTGCATGGAAAAGTATGTCTAATCTCAAAGGGCCTCTTCTCACCCAAAAGTACTACAGGTTTACCTGAATCGTCTAGACACTCAACTATTTTGTCCTTATAGTTTACTAAAGCCTTATGTTCTATCAACCAATTGATGCCCAAAATGACATCATAGGAACCCAATGGGGCTACATAAATATTTACTTATGTCTAAAAATTTGGAAATTCTAACTCGCTGGAAGATAAACATTGCTCAACCCTACGCTTTACCTTATTTCCATATTCTACCATCCATGGTTCAAAAAAATAATCTAGTCTAACTGATAAATGAGAAAAAAATCTAGGATCTATGAAACATTATGGAGCTCTAGTATCAATCAAAATGGAAAATTTTTAGCCAAAAAGATTGCTAGCCCACTGGATCAGAGTAGCCTTAAAGTCTTCCTATCTGCGATCAACGGTTGCATGAATTAGATACTGAGTCTTGGGATCTTTCCCATCTCTGTGAATTGTACACTAAGGACATGTACTAGCATAATGGTAACCTCCATAAGTAAAGAAACCATCTACTGGTCCTTTCCTACCCTCATGCCTGTTCCTCCCATTGTCATTTCTGTTATTCCCATTTATGTCATTACCTTGGTTCTGAGACTGAGTGCCATTATAGTTGTTGGTGTTCCTGCCTTCATTTTATCAACCTTTAACTCTCATATTCTGAACCTACTGACGTCCATAATCCTTTGGTCGATTATCCTAAAATTTCCTCTTAAATCCATGATAAGTATTAGTCCTTTGATTACCCCTAACTGTAGACACCTGATGTAGTTTCTGTTCTTGCCTCAATGCCTTCCTGAAGGAAAAGTCCATAGTCTCAAGTTCATGCATTTCAACCTCAGACCCTATCTCTAGACATAGTCCAAGAATAAATTTGTGGGTTCTAAACTGCTCATCCTACTAATATTGAGGTACATACTTAACCAAGTGGTAGAACCTCTCATGATACTGAGTAACATTCAATATCCTTGAATCGGGTTCTGGAAGTCAGCTACGTTCCGATCATAGTATAATTGTGGCAACCATTTCTTATGGAATAGTACCAGAAAATATTCCCAAGAGATCTCACCAAGCTACATCCTCTTCTCTTCCATCTCATTGTTCCACAAAGTACCAGCTTCACCAATCAACTGAAGAGAACCCCACATAGCTCTGGATTTGCCTAAAATATTGTGAATGTGAAAGTACTTTTCCATGGATACAATCCATGCTTCAACCTCATCACCAATTGTCTTACCATTGAAGGTAGGAGGTATGACCTTCTTGAGGTCTCTACTCAGTTCCTCTTCTATTATTTCCCTATTATTGAATACTGCTGCAGCCCTCAGATCAACATTTCATTTCAATAGTTCTTCATTCCTCTTATCCTCCTCTTCTTTCCTCTATGCTTCCAATCTCAGGTATTCCTCCTTCTTATGCTGAGCTTCTAGCCTCAAATATTCCTCTTGTTTCCATTGAGCTTCTACCCTCAGATCTTCTCCCCTCTTCCTTTGCTCCTCATCACCCTTCCTACCTCTCAAATTCTTCTCAAGATGATCCATACAATCACCCTACTGCTGCAAGAGAGCCAAGATATGATCCAACCTATGATTAGATTCACCATTGAGATCATTGCTAAAATAGCCCGTTTACTTTTCCTAGTATCCATGGTGTTAGATTAACTCCTACACAAAGCATAGGTACAAAAATTAGCAACAATAGACCAAGGTCCTAGTGTTTAAACACAACTCTGATACCACATGTAAAGACACAAAATTCCCACAGACGCACATAAGCAAAAATACTAAAAAATATTCAAATGTCGATTTAACAGTAATAGTTGGTCAATCGCTATAGCCTGGTCAACAAAAAGGATAAGAAAATATAATCAATTCTTCCTTTCATGACATAATAATATATTCTTAACTTCCAAGAAGTACAAAAATGGAAACCGACCATACTATCAAATATACAAGACTGTTCATAAATAACAGAAGTTAAATGATTCATAATCAATGATATTATAATTATTCAATAACTCAGAATGTTGACCAACTTGTCATACACCTTAGATCGTAAATGGATTATAACACGAATACATTATGTATAAAACTATAGGGTCATATGAACAATAATATGAATGCCATCGGACAACTGTCAATCTGCATGCTCCTATCTCCTAGGCCATCAGACACCTATCCATATGCAAATATTGAGACATGAGTGTGGTCTAGTGACTTAATCCACCCAACCATGGAGTGGTTAGCTCCCCTGGGGCTCATCCTAAAATCAAGAGCGCACTGACCTGTCCAAGAAGTCTAGCTACTTGGTACTGATAGATCAGAAGGAATCTGGTGTGTCTTTGAGACTAACTACTTTCCACATATGTCTAAGTAGAAATAATCATAGATTAACTAGAAAATGAAACATGACCAAGCACATTTAAGAAAACATGTGTTTCCATAGCTTTGGCCAAAGCAATTAAGTACCAGATTTCTATTGGCAAGTTATGAACAACATATTACCCTTTCTTGGTATTTCACATGCTACACCCTTTCCTCATTATTTTCCATAAACATCTTGATCAAACAAATAAACATAACAAGCAAGTGGTGCTGCATATAAAGCTATAAAATAATTAAGCTCATCTAACAATTCTAGAAAAAAGAAAGAAAAAAACTATACTTCTTGTTATATATATACATATATGAAATATAAAATACCATAACCATCTTTCATTTTATTAAGGAAAAGAACTTCATTTGCTCAAGTTGGAGAAAACAAAGTTTCTTTTAAATAATTTTCTCAACCCGACTATATTCAAACAGTAAATCGCTTAAAACTCTTTTGGAGAAAACAAAGTTTCTTTGAAATCACACGCATAGGACAGTGCAGATCTAAGTGAGATCTCCCTAGTCATCAAAGAGGGATACTAGTGGCTTGATTTTCCAATCCACCACAGGGATTTGGCTTCCCTCAAAGCATAGGGAGACAACCACGTAGGGAGAGAGAACAATCTCCACAATAAAGAATAGATAAAGTGAAAATCTCCATGCGCATGAATTAATAACAACAAGGATTTACAATAGAGAAGTGAAAACATAAACAATTAAGAATGCATGGTTCCCGTAACCTATAAGACTATGGGTCAATGCTTATTAAAATCAAATTCTTCCCTTGCTTTAAAAAAATTAAAGGCCTACTTTGATAGAACTAATTACCATGGATAAACCATAACCAACAGATTTTTGCAAATAAGAAGGAATGATTTTTATTTTATGCAAAGATAACAAGAACTGGAACCTGTAAACTTGCCTACTCATTGCATATCTAGCTTGGATCTTTCCACCTTCCTCCTCTTATCCACATTTTCTCTCCTTGTTTTTTTTTCCTACCTCCTTCCCTTCCTACAATTTTTCTCCTTTCTAGCTACGGTTTTTTTTACTGCTACATTCCGCCCTATTTCACTTGTGTGTTGCCTCCTTTATCTTTTTTTTTTTTTGGGTGCTTTGTCCTCCTAGAGGTGGAGTTTACTAGTTGTGTCTTAGATAACTAAAACATTATCTCTTCTCTCTAAGTTGAAGAGGTGGAGTTTACTAGTTGCTCCTCAGTTAACTAAAACATCACCTCTTTTCTCCTAGTTGAAGAGGTGGAGTTTACTGATTACTTCTCCAGTTCCTTTTGATCTGAGCCATTCATTCTCCAATCTCTGGGATCAATCTCAACCATTCAAATCCTTTTCCATTTTCTATATAATCAAACCTTCATAACCATTTGAAGGATCTAGGATTTCAAGCTTTCATGCGCCCTTACTCTGCATGATTCTTGCTATAGGCATTCAAAGCATTCTTGTGATCAAAATCAATATCATATTCTCAACGCTCCCAAGTCATAGACACTTCTGATACCAATACTGAGCACCACACACAAAACATTTTAGGAGTAGAGAGACACAATAGAATATTTGAGCTTTGCTGGCTTGCATTCATTTGTACTCCTCCTTGATTGCTCATCATTTTATTGTTCGTAGGTTCGTTCTTAGTAGTAGTCTGATTCATCTCTTTCGTTGCAAATTGGTGCTACTAACCCTCATTATATTGAGCATACAGAACACAACCTATACATTTTGGTGAACCTGACGTGAATCAAACAACCCAAGAATTTCTTGAAGATGACAAATAAGACTTTCTCACCTTGGTTGTACGGCTGCAGATTTTATTTTTTATTAATTTTTCAATATCATTGTAATTTAGCAATCGCTGGTATTTTTCCGCAAATGACTGGTTTAATGCCGCAATCAATTTGAAGGTTTCACAAATCTTTTCTGTCTTTATTTAATTCTTTCTTTCTTGTATTGTGTCGCATTTGATTGATTTGTGCCATAATTGATAGCATATTGCCACAATTGAGATAATTTTATTGTGATTGACCAATCCGTACTGCAATCGCCAACATATTGCCGCAACTGGCAGTATTTTTCCGTAATCACCAAAACTTTGCCGCATCTGACAAAATTTTAACGCAATTGCCAGAAATTTGCCACAATCGACGGGAATCATTTTGCAATTGCCTAAAATTCATTGTTCTCTGTTAAAATCTGACTTTTTCTCAGTTTCTGTGCATAATCAAAACACCAAGGACAAACAAAATTGGGAAACTGTGAGTATTAAAGGTTTTTATCAAGCATTTCTCAATTTCATATATTTTGATTACAAGGTTTTTTGATACTAACTTGTCATTTTAGATTGTGGAGTGGAAACAGATCTAAAAAAGAAACCTAAATTTCATTCACTTATATTTTTGGTGCTTAAAAAGAACATTACATGCAAACATCTTGAACCTTACTTTTCCAATGTGGTGCTTAAAATTGACATGGTGGTTAAGAATTGAACAAAGGCAAAAAATATTTCAATTTGGTGCATTAAAATTGAACAAGAAAATCATCACCTACTTTGGGATTTAAAATTGAACACTTGTGCTTGTATGGGTGATTAGCTTGGTTCATACTTGGAATTTTGGCATTTAATCGATTAACCTTGTGTTTTGGGTCATTGGTGTGCTTGCATAAAATCTGTTAGATTAGAAACCTTTATAAATTTTTTTTATAAAGGCTTGTCTGGGGAATGCGCTTCTTCCTCGGAGAACAACCTTAAACTGGTAATCCTTTCAATCGGTATATAAACAAGACACGAACCAAAGCTTTGTTTTATATCTATCCAAGCTCGGGCGAGTTGTGTTAATGATAGCCTGGATTGGGTGAATATCCCTAAGTAGCCAACATGATCAACTAGGTTCTTAAGTGCCTCACACACGTACAAACCAATTGGATAGATGCCATGGACCCTACTACAACCTTTTTAAATAGAGACCTACCTGATTCACCTCCAAAAAAATACCTTATTATAGTGCAAGGGGTTGCAAAATTTCCCCCAAGATCCCCAACATATGTGTTCCATGATATTGTGGTGAAAAAGATCTTCACTAGCATGGTAACAAAATCTGGCCATGGCAAAAACATGGGCACCTACGACGTGGACCTTCATGTCCTAGTAGTGTGATGATTATTGTGTGAGCTAACAAACATCCAAGAATTGGGCCTATAATATTATATCTTGAAGCCAAATTTGATCTAGATTAATCTATTTGTCCTTGTCTCAAAACCCATGATAGATTACAAAACACATTTTCTATTGTGCTTGTTGTGTGATTAGTTTCCAAAAACGCAAAACCAACATAAAAAAACTGTCAAAATGAGTCCAATGTGTTCAAGTCTAGGCTATCAACATCAAACCTGTTCTACAATCATAACCCCTATTCCATAAATCAATAATATCAGACAGATACACCAAATTTGAGATATTTTTTAGACTGTCTCCTTTTTTCCGTAATTGCTCGGATCTTGCCACAATTGACAGAGTTTTACCACAATCAGACCCCTTTATTGTCGTAGTTGACCTCTTTTATTGCCACAATTGGTGATCATTTATCACACTTGACCTATCACTTTTTTGTAATCAGTGGATGTTTTCCGCACTTGACCAAGAGATCTAAACATCTATTTTTACCTGAAAACCTTAGAAAGATTCCCCATTTTGTGTGAAAGATCAATGTCTACATCCCAGAAAAAAGTGAAGAATATTGTGTGAATCTCTAAAAATTAAAGGTCATCCCTTTTTGATAGCACGATTATTGTTTAAACATTGTTTGTTCAAAAGTAAAGAGTATATTATCTTGATCCCGTTATCTCAAAATTCATCAATCTATATCAACATCTTTGTCTCATCTAAGGCAATAGTCAAAATCCATATCTTACATCACCAAGTCTTTGAGATCAAGAGAAGTCAAAATCTATCCCTAGAATTACCCTTGTCAAACATAACTTGGACTCTCCTAGAAAGGTTATCCTTTTTTGTTTTCTTTATATCACTTATTTTAGTCAAAAAACCTGGATAATACTATGTCTCACACACCCTATGGAGGACCTTACACTAGGTTGAAGGCTAGAACACAACCCGATGAGTCCTATATTAACCAATTTCCCCCATGGGAACAAGAGTGAGAGGATGACCCTTTCAGAAACACTAGTCCTTCTCTTTACATTGAGAATCCTCGTAGACCAACAATGTTCCAAGATATCACAGAGGAGGAGCTCAAAGACATAGAGAAAGACACCTACTTCGTACAAGTAGTTGTGAATGTTGTAAAGAGAATTCCTAAAAGATTCTTATCCATGTTGATTAAGAATGGCGTCAAACTCCCCGTTGAATTTAATGTGTCAACAATATGGCCCGAGACCCTCTCGCAGGTCAAAGCACAACTCGACCCTCTCAAACGAAACATGTGATATCCCAAAATTTCTATTATCGATGATAGTGACATCAGCGTAGACTGTGTCAAACCAAACTAGCTCTACAAATCAAGCTAACACATCATCCACACAAAGCATGATAGGCTCCGAACTAAGTGCACCCTTGGTCACTAGTGTATCTCAAGCATCGGCCTCATGGCCTTTTACATCAAGCTCTCATGTTATGTCATCAATTCCGCAAACAAGTAGCAACCCATTGGCAATTGTTCTGATACTACAGTCAATCCCTGCTAGCCTTGGGCTCTATACCTCACTCACACATGGATCAATCTCCGTGGGTCTGACATCCAGTTAACGTCCACCCAAGGCTAAACCTTTATTTCTACAGGGATCACAGAAACCAAAACCCCAACAACAACAACAACAACAACAACAACAACCCCAACAAAGAAAAAAACATCAATCTTGGACCAACCAAATGCCCCAGTATCAGAATCACACACTAGGGAACTAATACCAAGTCCCAAGGACTAGATCATATATCCCAACTCAAGGGACACAAAGTTGAAGCCTTATACCTAACATGACATAGAGATTCAATGTTGTGAATGTTCCTCAATCTCAGATAGACATGTTGATACAACAAGTGCAAAGTCTATGCAAAATCAGGGGCAAACCAAGTCCTACACAACAAAGGATTTGTGCCCATACCCCTTTGATCACTCATTGCACATGTCTCTGTTTCTAATTCATTTCTCAGTACCCAAGTTTGACAAATACAGAGGTAGCACCAACCCTATAGAACTAATCAGAGAATTCTTTGCTAGTTGCATTGAGGTTGCACATGATGAAACATACCTAATACGACTATTCCCATAGAGTCTAGTAAAGCTAGTAATGGAATGGTTCTCACACCTACCCCATGGCATTCAATCTTGGGGAGAATTGGCCAAACAATTCATTGCTCACTTCCATCATAACATCGAACGCAAGGTCAACATCAAGGACCTCTACAACATTAAACAAAGAGATGGAGAATCCTTTGTGAGATTCCTACAAATGTGGAGGAACACTCCAAACTGAATAACGTATGACATGCCTGAGAAAGACCTCATAGTCATGTTCATTGACACTCTGATTCGAGATATGTCATTTACCATAGAATTGTAGCTCACTCCTAACTTCAATCAACTCATCGAACGAGGAGTTTGCTGTGAGAAAAACCTGGTCAAGAGAGGTATCCTTGCAGATCATACCCAGACAAACATGAAAAAAAATGCAACAAATAAAGCCAAATGGTGGAACAAGAACAAGAATGTCACCAATGATGGTGTCATTGACGTAAATATAGTCAACTATTCTCAACCCAAGGTTTCACTACAAGGGGCACCTATGACAAATCAGAAAATTATGGTGAACACTCAGCAAGTGAACACTCAAAATTAAATACTCACTATGCAAGCAACAACTGCATCCAATAAAAAACCTAACACACAACACCCACAAAGGTTTCTATTTCCTAAACGAGATAACACACCATTACGAGAGTCGATAGAGTCAGCTTTAAGAAAGCTAATACAATCAAATACTATCACTTTTCCCGAAATCAAAGAATACAAGCATCGTGCTGTAAAACCAAAGTGGTGGAATGATAATGAATTTTGTGAGTATCATCGGGTAAAAGGACACAAGACACCAAACTACTATCGATTGAAAATCACCATTCAAGATCTAATCGACATAGGGGTAATCGATGTCACAAATGCCCAAACCAAGGGTACAAATGATCATACAATCTTCAACGATACATTCCATGGTCATAAAAAAGGGAAATCCTCAGGGTCTAGTGGATAGTCTAAACAAGTGAATTACACCTATTCTAACGCTGATAATACCATCAATTGCATCATCCTTCAGATAGCCATGTGGGTACTATTACTATCAGAGATCCAAATGCCAAATGCGTTGTCACCACCTGCCGTTGAAAAGTTGTCTTACAAGGAGCACCTTCCACATAAGCTATACTAGCTAATCCTCCAATAGCCTTTGATCTACAAACCATTCTTGTGGATCAGCTAAAGAACACACCTACATAGATATCTATGTTTGACCTTTTACACATATCCCCACAGTATAAGAAAGCTCTCAATCAATCACTTCAAAATGCAGATGTCCCAAGGGACACAACTCCAGAGAAATTCCAAACCATGGTGAACTACATCGATGCCAAAAAGCATGCAACCTTTACAGACCATGATGTGCCGCCGCACAAGCCTCTCCATAATGATCCCTTGCATCTTCTTATCCAAGTTCACAAACACACAATCTGAAGGGTCCTCATTGATGGTGGATCCGGGTTAAACATATGTACTTTGAAAGTAATAAAAAACTTTGGGCTATTCTGAATCCAGCATTGATGTCACAAGGAAAATCAATATCAGGGCCTATGATAAGGAGGAAAGGTCTTCAAAAGGTATCCTCATAGTACCAGTTAGGATAGGCCCATTCACTAAGAACACCCCTTTTCAAATCCTATACCTGGATTTGGGATATAAAATGTTACTGGGAAGACCATGGATCCATGAGATACAATTTGTACCCTCTACTTATCATCAACGCATCAAGTTCCCATACCAGAGTGCATAAATAATCATTGAAGGAGATCCAAACCCATTCCAATGCTGCAACACCATTAGAAGCAGTACTGACAACCAAGTACCTTCAAATCAGGAGGCAAGCATTCCTTCCGTCTCAAATTCTATTCCAAAAGATATAACAAGAAGGGCGGGGAAGATATCCATTATAGACAAAGGATGTGGTGAGTATATCTATGAGGAAGCTTTTACCATCACTAACATTCCTGAATGATGCAAGAGTATCTTGGGTCATTGGAAATCCTTCTCAACCAAAAAGATGTTTGTTTTTGTTCTTTAGTTAATTTGGAGGCTTCTCGGGAAGTAATCTGTTACTCAGGCTTTGTTGCTTGGTAATGCTTGTTTCAGGTTGGTCCCTGCTGCTCGGGTTATGTTTCTCAGGCACGCTTGTTTTATTTCTTGGGTTTGTTGCTAGGGAAAGCTTGTTTTATTGCTCGGGTCTGTCACTCGGGAAAGCTTGTTATTTTCATGTTTCTTGGGTTTCTCTTCTGACACTTAGGTTCTGTTTCTTGTTGCTCCGGGTGTTCTTTGCCTGAGTCACTCTATTGCTCAGTCAACCTTTGCCTGAGATGTTTATTTTGGAGTTAGATATGGTGGCTGAATTCTTTAGTTAATTCCCATGGCTTAATTGATTTGAGGTCTCTCATTGGGATCTGTGTGGACCTAAATCTGGGTCTCACTTATGGATTTGAGCGCCAACCTCTCTTGGTGGACTCTTGTATATATTTTTTTCTATGTTCTTAGTTTTAGGCAGTACTTGGAGAGCTCCGAGAGCATGATAGATTGGATTGAAGATTTGAATTATGTGTAAGCAGGTCTATGACCTCGCATGTATGAATACCTTATTGTAATTCACTGAATGTATATGGCCGAAATTAGGAAGGCCTTACAACCCAACATGTAATTATTTTGATCAATTTAATATAAAGGATCTCTGTTCTTTCTTCTCTCACTATGTTGTTTGGCTTCCACATTGGTTTTGCAAGGTGGTTTGGTAGTTGGGAGAGCCTTGGCCCCCTTCTCCAGTCTCTACTTGTGTCAAGTGGTATCAGAGCATTGGTGAGATCTAAGTTCCTTCTTGTAAACCCCAACCCTAGTTGGTATTGTTGTGGGATAGTAGATTGCGATTTGACCTAAAATTGTAGAGGGATTCGAGATGGTTCATGGGAGAGGAAATGTAGATCCATATCTAGCTCATATGCTTAGACAGATGGCTGCTAGATTGGAAGCTGTTGAGACATCCCAATGCAAAGGAAGGTATCTTGAGGATGTTATTGATGATGGAATTGAAGAGGTTCAAGGTGATGTTGCACTTGCACCTGTGATGAATCATGAAGAAGAGCAATTCCTGAGAGCTTTGACAAGTTTGAAATCCACACCTCAGTTTAATCCTCCTGAGTATCATGGAAAATTGGATTCTGATGAATTGATTGACTGGATAGTTGAGATGGAAAAGTATTTTGAATATGAAAATGTAGCAAAGGATAAGAAGGTGAAGATTGCAAGCACAAAGTTGAAAGGACATGCATCCTTATGGTGGGAACATTTGTAATTGGATTGGAAGAAGAAAGGTAAAGACAAAATCAAGGTATGAGATAAGATGGTAAACAAATTGAAAGGAAAGTTTCTACCTTGTGATTATCAGATTAACCTAATCAGGTGAATGTAAAGTTTATATTAGAAAGACAAATCAGTAAAAGACTACACTGAGGAATTATACAGATTGGACATCAGATCTGGACATGTTGCAGATGAAGTGGAAAGAGTAGCAAGGTACCTGAATGTCTTGAGAAGTTCCATACAAGATGAGATCAGTTTGGTCAAGATGGAAAGCATTGAGGAGGCATATCAATTTTCCCTAAAAGCTGAGGAGAAGTTGAACAGAAGATATGAACAAAGATAGAGAGGTAGAGGAGGTAGATTCCCTATAGGAAGAGGTAGATATCATGGTGAAAACAATAAATCTAAAATGGAAAATTCAATTTTAGACACATCTCAAGACAAAGGAAAGACTGAATGGAAAGGTGGAAGTTCATACCGAGGAAGAGGTAATTACTCTAGAGGTGGTTATAGCAGAAAATAATTCCAAGTAACTTGTTACAATTGTGGTGAGGGAGGACATAAATCCTTTGAGTGTACACATGCAAGCAATAAAGGAAATAGTAGTAGAGATGCATTGGTGCAAGAAGAATCACCAAATGAAGCTGAGAAGGAAGGAAATTTCATGATCTGAAGGATACTATGGAGTGAGAAAGATAAGCAAGATCCTGTCAGAAAATTTTTGTTCAAGACTAGATGTAGAGTTACAGACAAGGTTTGGAAGGTGATTCTTGATAGTGGAAGCTCGAAGAATCTGGCATCTGAGGAAATGGTTGCAAAATTGCAGTTGGAGAGGATGAAACATTAGAAGCCCTATCAGATCTCATGGATAAAGGATGATCATACATTAATGGTGGGTGAACATTGTTTTGTGAATCTAAAAATTGGAAAGTATTATGATAAGGTGTTGTGTGATATTATGCCTATGGATTATTGTCATATTTTGTTGGGTAGACATTGGCAATATTATAGACATGCTATGCTTGATGGAAGATTGAATAGATATTCTATTTGGGTTTATGTTAAGAAGAAAGTTTTGTTACCTTTGATTGAAGAATCTGTTGGTGAGATATGTACATTTGTGAAAGTTTGTTTCATGGAAGGTAGACAGTTTGTTAAGGATTTGAAAAGAAATGACATTTGTTATGCATTGATTCCTAACAAACCAAGCAAGAATACATAAGATAACATTCCTGAAGAAGTTGGAAAGTTACTCACTGAGTACAAAGAGATAATTTTAGATAATGTACCTAATGGTTTTCCACCAATGAGAGATATCACTCACTATATGGATCTGATTCCTGGAGCTAGCTTACCAAACAAAGCACCAAATCGGTTAACACCGATAAAAAATGAAGTGCTTAACTGACAAGTTCATGAATTGTTGAACAAAGGTTTGATCTGAGAGAGCTTGAGTCCATGTGTAGTACCAGCTGTATTGGCACCTAAGAAGAATGGAGAATGGTGAATGTGCACTGATTCTAGAGCAATCAACAAGATCACAGTGAAGTATAGGTTTCCTATACCGAGAATGGATGATATAATGGATTGTTTGAGTGGAGAAAAGTATTTCACCAAAATTGATTTCAAGAGTGGATATCATCAGATCAAAATCAGAGAAGGAGATGAATGGAAGACTACTTTCAAGACAAAGGAAGGTTTGTATGAGTGGTTGGTTATGCCTTTTGGTTTAACTAATGCACATAGTACATTTATGAGGTTAATGAATGAAGTTTTGAAGAAAGTCTTGAATAAATGTGTGATTGTATACTTGGATGATATTCTGATAATCAGTAAGACTAGAGAAGAGCATTTGATGCATATAAGACAAGTGTTGTAGAGATTGAAAGAGGAAAAGTTACTGATAAATCTAAAGAAGTGTTCCTTCATGAAATAAGAACTTGTGTATCTGGGTTTTGTGATTTCAGTTGATGGTTTGAAGATGGATCCAAAGAAGGTTGAAGCTATACTTAGTTGGCCTACACCTGAAAATGTCACTGAGGTAAGATCATTTCATGGATTGACAATTTTTTACAGGAATTCTATCAGAAATTTCAGTTCTATTTGTAATGCTATGACTGAAACAATGAGAGGAGACAAAAGAGAATTCAAATGGACACATGGAGCTGATAAGAGTTTTGAAGCTTTGAAGCTCAAGGTTGCTGAATTACCCATGTTAGCCTTACCTAATTTCAATAAGGTGTTTCAAGTTGAATTTGATGCAAGAGGAAGTGCAATTGGAGCTGTATTGACTCATGAAGGTAAACATGTTGTTTTCTTTAGTGAGAAATTGAATGATACAAAGAGAAATTATTCTATCTATGATTAAGAGTTCTATTCTATTGTGCAAGCTATGAAGAAATGGAGACATTATTTGATGTGAAATGAATTTGTGTTGTATACTGATCATAAGGCTTTACAATATTTGGGTAGTCAGAATAAGTTGAATCAAAGACATATGAAATGGGTAGAGTATTTGCAGAGTTTCACATTTTTGATTAAACATAGAGTGGAGTATCTAACCAAGTTGTTGATGCATTGAGTAGAAGATCTTTGTTGACTGAATGAGAATTGAGGTTCTTGGTTTTGATGACATGAAGAATTTGTATGAAAGTGATCTTGATTTTTTAGAGCAGTGGAGAGTGTGCAGAGCACCTAACTCAAATCAATCAAGTAAGTATGAAGACTATTTCATTCAGGAAGATATGTTGTTCAAAGGTATTTAGTTGTGCATACCAAGAGGATCAATGCGAACTAATTTTATTAAGGAGAAACATAGTAGTGGATTGGATGGACATTTTGGTATTGATAAAACATTGAGTTTGCTTAAGGAAAGGTATTTTTGGCCTCAATTGTATAGGGATGTTCATAAATTTGTGAAAAGTTGTGGAGTTTGTCAAGTTGCAAAAGGAGTGAGTCAGAATACTGGTTTGTATACACCAATTTTTGTTCCTGAGAAACCTTGGATTGATATCAACATGGGTTTTGTTCTTGGCTTACCTAGGACAACAAGAGGTAATGATTCCATATTTGTTGTTATGGATAGATTTTCTAAGATGACACATTTCATACCATGTAAGAAAAGATCGGATGCAGTACATATAGTAGATCTTTTCTTTAAGGAGATTATCAGATTGCATGGATTATCGAAGAGTATAATCTCTGACTAAGACAATAAGTTTGTTAGCTATTTTTGGAGAACACTTTGGAAGAAGTTGGATACTGAGTTGAAGTTTAGTTCTATGTTTCATCCACAGATTGATGGACAAACAAAGGTTGTAAACCGTGGTTTGGGTAACTTGTTGAGATGCCTAGTTGGAGACACACCAAGTAATTGGGATTTGATGTTGGCACAAGCAGAGTTTGCATAAAATAGTTTAGTGAATAGAAGTAATGGAAATATAAATTTTGAGATTGTTCAAGGAACACAACCGAGAGGTATATCAGACTTGAGATATATTGTTGGAGAAGAGAAAAGAAGTTTTGAAGCAAAGGAATTTGGAGAATTTATGAAGACATTGCATGAGGATGTGAAGCAGAAGTTGGATAAAAGCAATCAAAAATATAAATATGGTGCAGATAGATCAAGAAGGCATAATAATTTTGAAGTTGGTGATGCTTTAATGGTTCATTTGAAGAAAGGTAGATTTCTTATTGGAACATATGGAAAACTGTAGATGAAGAAATTTGGTCCTTGCGAAATACTAAGAATATTTGGTAGTGGAAATGCTTATGAATTTGAATTACATGATGACATGGATATATCACCTATATTCAACATTTCTGACTTGTATGAATATCATGAACCCGATGAAGAATTGATAGTACCAAGTGATTATCCTAAGAAGAAGATAGAGGAAGTTGAGAAGATCTTAAAACATAGAGTTAGCAGAAGCACAAGAGGAAAGGAATACATGGAATATCTGGTAAAGTGGAAAAATAGACCGTTTGAGGACTCATCTTGGATTTCTCAATATAAGTTGGATTCATTTTAGGTTGGACCTGATACATGATTTGGGGACTCATTTCTTGTAACCCCAGGTGTCTGACGCAGGAGCATCTTAGGTCATTGGCAATCCTGCTCAACCAAAAAGATGTTTGTTTTTGTTATTTAGTTAATTTGGAGGCTTCTCAGGAAGTACTTTACTACTCGGGCTCTATTGCTCGGTAATGCTTCTAGGTTGGTCTCTTCTCTCAGGTTTTGTTGCTCGGGCATGCTTGTTTTATTTCTCGGGTTTGTCGCTTGGGCAAGCTTGTTATTTTCCTGTTGCTCGGGTTTCTCTTTTGACGCTCGGGTTCTGTTTCCTGTATCTTAGTGTGTTCTTTTCCCAAGTCACTCTATTGCTCAGTCAACCTTTGCCCAAGATGTTTATTTTGGAGTTAGATCTGGTGGCTGACTTCTTCAGTTAATTCTGATGGCTTAATTGATTTGAGGTCTCTCATTGGGATCTGTGTGGACCTAAATCTAGGTCTCACTCATAGATTTGAGCACCGACCTCTCTTGGTGGACTCTTGTATATATTTGTTTCTATGTTCTTATTTTTAGCCAGTACTTGGAGAGCCCTGAGAGCATGATAGATTGGATTGAAGATTTTAATTATCTGTAAGTAGGTTTGTGAACTCGCATGTATGAAGACCTTATTGTAATTCAATGAATGTATATGGCCAAAACCAGGAAGGCCTTCTAGCTCGACATGTAATGATTTTGATCAAATTAATATAAAGGATCTTTGTTCTTTCTTTTCTCACTATGTTTTTTGGCTTCCACATTAGTTCTGCAAGGTGGTTTAGTAGTTGGGAGAGCCTTGGGCCCCTTCTCCACTCTCTCCTTGTGTCACTCAAATTCCAAGGTCATATGGCATGACTCAACAAGTGACAACACCTGAAACTCCAGAACCAGTTCTATTTAGATGTCCACCAACCAAATTTGTCAAATGGGGGGACATAGTGGAAGGAACCCTTTCAATCTGGATATAAACACTTGGTTGTATCAAGACCCATAAGAAACACTTCAAGCACACATACCCATGTCAAAATATGGATTCGACTGGTCTATGGGAAAGACAACAAGGTTTAATGGAACAGTCTTTACCGCCAACCCAAAGAAACAAGAGAAGGTTAGGCTATGGAAAAAATAGAACCAGTACTACCACCCGAGACATAACCATAGACCAAGAGAAAGTTTTAGAATTACATTGGGGGAAAAACCCTGAACATGCCTTAATCAACAATATACTCCAGCGGTTATTGCCATTGGAAGTGGAAACCTCTTATTCCTGATTGAACCTTAACCAAGCTATCCAAGATGATGAGGAAAGTGAGACATCTAATGAGAGTTCTAGTGCAACCAATTCCCATGAGTACAAGTGGAGATCCCTCCACAATTATGAACCAACCATCCCAGACTGTTCCCCTCGTTCAGTCAACACTATACACCTTAAAGATATATTTGATCAAATGACCATAAAAGACTAGCCCTATATTGATAAAAATTCCTTAAGTGGTGCATCCACATCACACTTCTGGTTCATCAAAACTATCACCATGGTCCCATTTACTCAAGAAAATTCATCCCCCCACAATGAACTTTGTCTAGTACACCTTGAACTAATAGAATGGGATCAACAAGGATAACCAGACATATATCTCTTTGAGAATGATGAAGCCATTGTAGACTTCATGGGACTCAGAGAGGGCATGCCATTAGGAGACCATAAAGTAGGTTTATCTATTGACCTTGACAAATTAGCCTATTTTGGGGAGGAAGCCCCTCTTTCCAGTCAAAAAAATCAAAATAAAAAGAAAAAAAGAACAGTCAGTAAGTGAAAACTGCAAGGCGCTTTCTGACTTAAAAAATGAGAAAAAAATAATAAAAGATGTATCTTCTAGTGAAACCCTCTCCGAGGTGCTAGAGGATGGAAATAAGGAACTCATCCCCTTAATAGAGGAAAATTCAACATTACTAGCTGAGGAAACATAAGAAGTCAACATAGGTGTGAAAAGAATCCCAAAAATATCTATTTAGAAAAATCACGTACATGATAAGAGAGAGCAGTTCATTAGCTTCTTCAAGGAAAGGAAAATAAATTTTGCATGGTCCTACTCAAACATTCCATGTCTAGATCCAGAACTAGTGTAAGATCATATACTGTTGTTACCAAATGCAAAACTTGTTAAGGAAAAATTGAGAAAGATGCATCCACATGTCGCTTTACTTGTCAAAGCGGAGCTGAAGAAAATCCTAGATGCTGGCTTCATACGAACAATCCCATATGCAGATTGGATATCTAATCTGGTGCTAGTAACCAAGCACAATGGTCAAATCTGCATTTGCACAGATTTTAGAGATCTAAACAAAGCTTGTCCCAAGGATGACTTTCCTTTACCAAATATTGACATGATAGTTGATCTCACAGTAGGACACCAGATGCTATCACTCATGGATGGATTCTTGGGATATAACCAAATAAGGATTGCACTAGAGGACCAACACAAAACTATATTTACATGTGCCTGGGGCATGTACTGCTGGAACGTAATGCCATTTGGCCTTAAAAATGCAGGAGAAACATATCAAAGGGCTATGACCACAATCTTCCATGATCTAATTTATAAAACAATCAAAGACTATGTCGATGACATACTATCCAAGTCAATGCTTAGAGAGACTCACCTACAAGCATTGGGACCAATATTTTATCAAATCCAGGAATACAAGGCTAGACTAAATCCAAAATAGTGTGCATTCGGGGTTACCACAGGAAATATTTTTGGGATTTATTGTGTCACATCGAGACATGAAAGTAGACCTAGAAAAGGTTAAGGCCATCCTTGACATGCCACCACCAACCAATGTAAGGCAACCAAGGGGTCTGCAAGGAAGACTTCAATACATAAGGCGATTCATTGCCCAACTAGCAGAAAAGTGCCACCCATTCCAACATCTACTACATAAAGATGTGACCTTTATATGGACACAACAATGTTAGAAATCATTTTAAACATTCAAGGAATATCTATTAAAGTATCCCATATTGGTACCACGCATTCAAGGAAGGCCACTACTTTTGTATATCTCGACAACTGAGTCAGTACTAGGAGTTCTCTTGGCACAACATGATGAACAAGGCAAGGAAAGATTTGTTTACTACCTCAGTAGAAGTTTGGTGGGATACGAGCTAAACTACTCACCAATTGAAAATTCATGTCTCATAGTAGTCTTTTCTTCCCAGAAGTTAAGACATTACATGTTGAGCCATCAAACAAAGCTGATAGCACACATCGATCCATTGAAGTACTTACTGAGAAAAGCAACACTAACAGTACAGATCACCAAATGAGTGATGATCTTAAGTGAATTTTACTTAGACTACATGGACAAAAAGATATCAAAGGGAAAGTAATGGAAAACCAACTAGAAGAGGCACTCATACAAGATCATCAACCTATAGTGTCTAAATTTCTAGATGAGTCAATTCTCACAGTACAGCCAACAATAAAGCTTTGGAAACTATTCTTTGATGGGTCATGCACAAAACATGATGCAGGGGTAGTTATAGTGCTCACTACTCCAAATAATGATGTGATCACTAAGTCTTTCCGACTCAACTTTCCATGCATGAACACTATATCTGAGTATGAAGTTCTAGTCATCTAGTTGAAGATAACTATACAATGGAGGATCAAGAACTTCAAAGTCTATGGAGATTCACAATTGGTCATTAGCCAAGTAAACAATGACTACATGACAAAAGAAGAGAAACTGATCCCATATAGAGAGCTGATGGATAGGTTGCGGGCTTCATTCCATTTCATTGTATTCGAGAAGGTACCAAGAGTTCAAAACAAAGTAGCGAATGTGATGGGTACCATAGCATCCTTGTTTGACATGTCGTGCAATGAGACCAGATTCCAAATTTTGGTAAAGAAACTAATGATACCAGCACATCAAGCTCCAATCATAGAGTTAGTGTGCATCCTTGTTGGTCCTGAGTCCCCATGGTTCCATGATGTATACAATTACCTCCAAAACAATATCCTACCTCCCAACTTGTCTAGGAACCAAAAGAAGTCCCTCATCTGCCAAGCCTCTAGGTACACCCTTCTCGCTAGTAATCTATATAGAAGAAGTCTAGATGGAACGCTTTTACAATGTCTCACTTCCATAGAATCCCAGAGAGCCTTGTACGAGGTAAATGAAGGAATTTGTGGGGCCCACGCAGGTGGCAATAGTTTTGCAAAGAAGATCATCATAATGGGATACCACTGGCCCACAATAGAGACATATTCCAAAAAGTATGTGAAAAGGTGTCGACAATGTTAGATTCATGGAGATCTCATTCATGCACCAGCCCAAGAACTCAATCCCATCACTTCACCATGGCCATTTTATAAGTGGGGATTTGACCTAGTGGGTAAGATAACACTAACCTCATCTAATGGACACAAGTACATCATTGTAGCAATAGAGTACTTTACTAAATGGGTGGAAGCCATTCCTCTCACCTACATCACTGGTAATAAAATCTCTATGTTCATATTAAAAAACATCATCTGTCAATATGGAATACCTCAAACCATACTCACAGATCATGGTACACATTTTCAAAATCAAGATGTTGAAGATCTTTGTGAACATCTCCACATCAAACAAGTTTTCTCTTTGTTCTACTATCCCCAAGGGAATGGTCAAGTGAAAGCCAAAAACAAAACCATCTTGAAGATCTTAAAGAAAAACATGAATGAATCAGGGCAAGACTGGCATTTATAGCTCAGTCCCGCACTATGGGTGTATAGAATTAGTGTGAGAACCCCCATAAGAGAAAATCCATTCTTGCTAGTATAAGGATTAGAGGCAGTCCTACCCTTCGAAGTTGATATTTCATCCCTGAGAATCTCACTGAAGAACATCATTTTAGATGAAGACTACAGAGTAGCAAGACTCAATGAAGTAGAATTGTTGGATGAGTGGAGAAACAATGCACTCAATCACTTACAAGGCTATTAGAATCACCTTAGAAGAAACTATCATAAGAAGGTTAGACCACAAACCTTTGAGGTAGGATACCTAGTACTTATGGAGAATTAAAAGAACCAAGCAGAAAGGGTGAAACTAGGAAAGTTTGAGCCTAACTGGCTAGGACCCTATATCATTGTCACATCTTACAACAATGAGGCATATCAATTGGCATCACCAGAAGGAGATCATCTCCCAGGTTAAATCAACAAAATGCACCTCAAGAGGTTCTATGCCTGGGGTCTCAAGGTCAAATGCACTTATCTACATATCTAGAAAATACAAAAAAATCAAAAAATACAAATGTTACCTTGGTGAAAACCTAGCAAAAAGGTGCCTTGGAGACGAAAAAAAATATCAAAAGAATGAGAAAAGTAAATAGAAACAGAATCTCTCTCTCAGTGAATACCTGGCAAACAACCACTATTGAGCAGGTACCTTGGTGAAAACCTGGTAAACAAGAGCCAAGTGTTCAAATCCCGCATCGCCATCAATGAACTCCAAAGGTCAAAGTTGGATTCCCCGCACGCAAGATTGAATAACCAATATTATTTTGAGAAGCACAATCCCCTTTGAGCATTGACACTTATCCATAGTTTTTAATGGTCTACCAAACTAGGGGCAATTCTAAAATTCCTAAAAAATCTCTAAAAATATTAAAAAGTCATTAAAAATCCTAAAAAGAGTAAAATGTCCTGAAAAAATCCGACATCATCAAAAAAATCAAATATTGCAAAATCTCAAAGAAATAAAACTAGCTTGGTTATCAACAAAGCGAAAGATGATCAAACAATCGATCAATGTCCAAATCATGAACTTCACAAATCAGCAATGAACTCATATGACTCATATTTATCAGCAAATCCAATCTATTTTCAAAATGAATCAATCAATCGAATCAATCAATCAATCAATCAATCTTCAAATCAAACAAATCAATTGTCTTACACAATGAAAGATACGCTCAAAGCTAGACAAATTAGTCTTATACGAGTCATCCATTCCTGAAACCAGACACAATCAAGCATCAAAAAATCAAGCAAATCAAGGAACAATAAATTTTTGACTAGGTCAATCGGATGTCAGTCTATCATTCGTGATTATGTTCTTCCACTACTCCAGGATACCATTGCGCGATGAGAGTATCTATGATGGATCATGATCTTATTTTCTTTGATTTTTGTTTGTGGAATGTTTCATTTTGATTCTGGGGCAATGATGATTAAGGATAAATGCAGTAGGAATTGTCACATATCTGGAAGCCGCGTAGTTCCACGTTCTGAGATTAACATTGGAAAAGAATTGGACAATCCTTTTTTGTTATTTGCTTGTTGCTACCAATAGAATCATAGTAGTATCTAGATGGTCTGTATTTGGGTGCATTGGATTTTCTAGTTTGGGTTTTCTTTAATTTTAGATTGTTTAGAGATCATAGCAGTATTCAGATGGTCAATATCTGAGTAAATTTGGTTCTCTTTCTTTTAAAAATTAGAGATCATAGCGGTATCCAGATGGTCAATATTTGGGTATGTTTGGTTATCTTTCTATTCAAAATCAGAGATCTTAGCGGTATCCAGATGGCCAGTATCTGGGTGCATTTGGTTCTCTTTCTATTCAATCTCTCTACTCCTTCTGGCTATCAGAGATCATAGTGGTATCCAGATGAGAAATATCTGGGTACATTGGATGTTCTTCCTTTTTCATAATAAGGTGCAATGATGAACAAAATTGGAAAACTCAATAATGACTTGGGTCACACATCCTATCTATCACTTCAATCTATCAACCGATTCCAGAGATAATTTCCCACTAACTTTATTCTAACTAACACGTGCATTACTCAGATATTTTGTGCATAGTAGATTGTATTAATTCATTTATTTTCATAGAAAACAAAAAGAAAAGAAATCATGTGCATACATAGTAATCATAATCAAATGCATCCATTAAACATCATCATATAAAATGCAATCATAGGAAACCATCATGCATACAAATGTCAGTATCATAGGAAAGTAAATCATACATCTAAGAGTCTGCATAATAGAATCACATCACATACATGTCATCATAAAGCATCACCATGTAGAACCATACATATAGAAAGTAAAAATTGCACATCATATAGAATCATAAGTTGCATCCCATATATAGATCTTAAATATATGAGTACAATGAATGGTCGCAAGTCTGACAAAAGAAGCTGATCAACATAAAATGTCTATAAATATTAGTGTATCAGGGATAAAATCATCAGTACAAAATAATAATATGTCAATAGATCATTGCTAAAAAAATGGTACAAAAAAATACACAGTGATACAGAATAAACAAGAGTTTACCCCCACCCTCGCCGCCAGGTGGACGGGGGGTGACATATCAGGTCTTGGCCTCTACTACTGTAAAGGATCGTGAACAATACCACTACTCTGAGACCTCTGTGGTCTACTAGATCTTTGGGAAGCAGTGTAACTAGGAACCCACTGGGTGAAAGGAACAACCTGCTCATAGTGCCACTGCCAGTATTTCAATCTCCCTATGGCCCTCACAAATTGATCTCCAGATCTAATCAAGAGCCTCCCTCAATGACAAGTCCTAAACACTATCTAAGTAAACTCTTAGATCTATGTGAACCTATCACTCCCTATCCTCTATAGATGTAACCATGACCTCTACTATTGTAACCTGACTCTCCGCAACAATGACCCTACTCTCCAAGGAAGTAGCTCATGCCTTAGAAGATGTCAGCCTAGCCCAAAGATCAGCTATCTCCTAGGTCAATCTCTCCACCTTTGATGGATCATCATCCATCCCATCCATGGTCATGTCCATATCTCCCTCCTGACCCCTATCACCCAATCCCTCCTCCTAGTGCCTCGTACTACCCAAGAGTCCTCCTCACTTCTCTCACTCCCACTAAAACTACTACCAGTACTGCTACTATCAGTGGAAGAGCTAGTACCCACCTAATTGATCTCCACCTCCTCAGTCTCCATCTCCACATCTACCCTCTCCTCAAACCTCTCAACCAAAAAAACACATGTGTGCTGCCACAGTCTCCTTACTAACTGAGGTACTACATCCTCCTCTATCAACTCCCCCTCCTTGAGAAAAGCACTCAATCCAACCCGCCTACCAATCCCATGCCCACCTCTGGTCCTAACTCTCCCACCATCACCACCTGGCCCATGATCATCTCCATGTCCATCTCCCCACCCACCATCTCAACCACTGTATCTACCACCACCCTAACCACCATCTCTCCCACCATCCTGACCACTATCCCTACCACCATCTTGTCCACCACCCCGTCCACCATTTCTCCCCCCATCCTGTCAACCATCCCTACCACTATCCTATCCTCCACACCTACCTCCATCCCTCCCTCCTCCCCATCTCTACCGATGCATCCTCATGATGGTACCCATAATAGGAAAAGACACATCAGTCAGAGAAACAGGTGGATCCTGTAGCCACCATGCATCAAACTAAGGGGTGGTACCTGGGAAAGGAAAAGTTCAATATCAGTATCATATGGATGATAACATAAGCGAATAATCAAGATATATATACAACAAAGAGAGCATAACAAGAGAGAAGCATCAAGCATGGAAAATAAAACTTATACCTACATCAACAGTGGCTGATTTCCACGTCCAAGAAATAGGAAGCAGACCCATGAACTCGGTCCTAGTAGTATCAAGTGAAACTACAACACCCCAGAGAGTGGCATCCCTCAATCATCGAGAAAAGTAAGCATATGAATCAGTAACATCCCATCTCTCGTCAAACTGACGCAACACCCTATTGGTGTTGTGAAAATCAATCATATGAATGTGGTTACTAACACGACCAATTAGAAATATCCCCTGTCGACAGAATGGAAGGTGTACATCCTCCCCATCCCAAACTGGACAATCCTTATAAGGTCTCCAGATAAAGTATGGCATCATGTCTAAGTGTTTCCTCCAGTACATAAAATGCCCCATATGGGACTGAATAGTGGCACCATCATACATAAAGACATAAGGCCTCCCTGGAAGAAGATCATGAGCTCCTACTAGCCTACAGACAACAATATGCTCCCACGCCCAGATCTGCAGAAGCGTGGCACCGCAACCAAGGGACTTACCTCCTAGGTAAGCCGCATAAACATGTGGAAGTACATATGCACAAGCATACATGGACCCCAAGAAAAAATAGTATGGTCTCTAGCCATACTCTGAAGAATAATGCCGAATCCAATAGAAAATCCATGCTGGCAACGATCATGACAAAGGATCCCACATATCAACTACAAAACAAGGTAGTCAGTCTATCTAGCCCCATGCCAAACCTAGACCATGGGATATCATATGGATCAGACATACCTAACTGATCCTGGGGAAAATCAAACAACTCAGATAGAGCTGCAATACCAGGACCATGAGCATACTCTACTAGAGCACCCTGAATGAGAATCTGCAGGATGTGATAAACATCCTCCAGTGCAACAGTGTACTCCCCAGTTGGAAAATGAAAGGTACAAGTGTCAAAATGCCATCTCTCTAGTAGATCAGAGATTAGACCCCCATTGATTGTGATCTCGGGAATATAAGAAATATAGTATAATCCTATCTGCCTAAGGACATCTCTCTCATCCTCAAAAAGATGGAAAAGGTATACTAATCCTATGGGTCTCAACTCTTGGCAATGCAGAATAGTCATGGCAAATTGTGAAAACACAAAAAAATCACCCATTAGTGGTCAGGATAGGGAAAACTATCAGAAAAGTATAGAAACATGCATGATGACACATGACAGAGTGATTGCGGTAAACCTTATGCATTTGTGGTACTTTTACGCCGATTGCAACATGCGACTGGAAAATGTGATGTATAATTCACAATTACGGTAATAAACACTGACAATTATGGAACTCTTATCAATTGCAAAAAGCAATCCACAATTGTGACACCTAACCCACAATTGTCGCAAAATTGTGGTCAATTACGGTAACTTAGCAAAAAATTCAAAAAAAATTGAAGTTAAATGCATTAAATGCTAGAAAAAAATGCACAAGGTCTAAGCTACTCATTGTAGGTCCTACGCCAGCTGGCCGATGGAAGGTACAGGACCGATCAGACACATGAACGACACCCAGAAGGCCCGATATAGCTCGCAAAGAACGCAAAAACCACAACAAAACTATAGCAAAACTCACCAGAAGATCAAGAGCTCCAAGAGTTCAAAGTGACAAATGAATGACCCTTCAAGATATTTATAAGTGATCCAAGGAAACCCTAATTCTTGAAGGACCCTTATTTTATCATCCTGGGCCTCATAATTTAAACAACTAATATGAGGAGCATATTGAAGTATTTTCACATACGATCAGATACACATATAATCATTTTGTAGTATTAACAAATTAACGCTCATGTCGTGAATTTTTTCTCAAATTTGTTGAGGGGGCATAAATACAATGCGACAAGCCACAATGCATCAAAGAGGGGAAAATGTCGACACCCTAAAATGGACAGACTTGGGACTTTACATTAAAAGACTAATTTTCATCTATTAATTAATGGGTTTTTTATCATTAATTAATCATCTATTTTCTTCTAAATTCATTCCCCAAATCATCTAATCACATCCCCTAAATTAATTAAATAATTAATTTTATTTAATTAATTAATCTTAATTGATTAATCTTTATTAATTAATTAAATTTAATTTCTGAAAGTTTAAATTTAAATATTTAAACTTATTAATTAAATTATTTTCATTTAATTAATTTTATTTTATTCAATAATTCAATTATAAATCCAAAAAGAATTCAATTATCACATGTTTGAATACTTTAATTACAAAAATTAATAAAATATTCAAATAAATCCTTTCTCAAGTTCAAAAAGGTAACTCATGATCAAAATTTTAGTTAACTAAACATTACCTCTTCTCTCCAAGTTGAAGAGGTGGAGTTTACTAGCTGCTTCTCAGTTAACTAAAACATTATCTCTTCTCTCCAAGTTGAAGAGGTGGAGTTTATTGGATGCTCCTCAGTTAACTAAAACATCACCTCTTCTCTCCTAGTTGAAGAGGTGGAGTTTATTGATTACTTCTCTAGTTCATTTTGATCTGAACCATACATTCTCCAATCTCTGGGATCAATCTCAACCATTCAAATCATTTTCCATTTTCTATATAAGCAACCCTTCATAACCATTTGAAGGATCTAGGATTTCAAGCTTTCATGCGCCCTTACTCTGCAGGATTTTTGCTTGAGGCATTTGAAGCATTCTTGTGATCAAAATCAATATCATATTGTCGACGCTCCCAAGTCATAGACGCTGCCAATACCAATACTAAGCACCACACACAACATTTCAGGAGTAGAGAGAGACAATAGAACATTCAAGCTTTCTGGGTTTGCATTCGTTTGTATTCCTCCTTGATTTCTTGTCATTTTATTATTCGTAGGTTCGTTCTTAGTAGTAGTATGATTGATCTCTTTCATTGCAAATCGGTGCTAATAACCATCGTTATATTGAGTGTATAGAACACAGCCTATACACATATCTATAAAACTAAATTAAATAAAAAACTAAACCAAGAAGCTAACATAAAGGAGGAATAAACAAGGCTAGGGCCCAGGATTAAAGAAAATGAAGAAGCGAAGGATGGGAAGGCACAATTAATATGATATGGGGATTGGATGGTAGTTAGGGGGAAAGGAAATACATAATTTTAGATAGAAATGACCCTTAAGAAAGCAAGGAAAAGGAGAGGGTGGGGTGGGAGATGGGCACTAGGGGTAAGGAAGAAAAAGGTGAAGGATGAGATAAAAGATCAAGGATGTAGGAAACCTCATTTTTTTATGATAGAAGGAAAATGTTGCCAAGATATACTTAGAATCCACCCTTCATGCCGATTTAAGTTAGAAGGGTGGTTGTTGGTTTCTATGGATTCCTTCATTTTTCTCTTAAAGATGTTATCTTCTGTGAATATTTTTTTGTGCTTTATAGATAGATATGGTGTTTGGTGGATCAAGAGTGCTTAGCAAGGGTAGATTTTAGTTCTTGATCATGCTTAATATTCTCAGCATGCTCTTTGATCCTGGTGCTAAAGGATCACTCACTTTCACCTATATATGGTGTTCTACAAGAATAATTTACATTGTAAACCTCCAACTTTGAGAAAATGTCCCTAGGGTCTTTTAGAGGGGGATATAATTTTTTACCATCGAGAAAAGCTTGAAGGAACATCAAATGCCTTTCTTGGTGATTATTTTGGATATTTTGTGCGAGATACCACCAATATATGACAAGGTTGCACCAGGGAGGTCATAGGGAGGAAGATGAATAGTTTGGGAAAGGTGACAAGACATGGCTCGGTGTAGGGCTCTAGATATTTGTTTCTAGAATAATTGTGCAATCCGAAGATGTAACAAAGATCATCAAGCTCTTGATTTAAGTTTTATTTGTCACAATATATGTGGTAGGCTCTAAAAGATAGGTTTTGAGAACTCAAACTTTTGGTGCAAATGGTGGTACGATAAGGAGTAGAGGTAAAGGTTAGTGCAGGTGGCTTTGAAGAAAACCCAATGTACAAGGGAACCATCTAGTTTTCTAATGAACAAAACATCCAAGAAAGGTAGTTGGTTATCAGATTAAAGCTCCATAGTGAAGGAAATTAAAGTTGAAACACTATTAAGGTGGGATAGGAAATCCTCAAGCTTGGTAAGGCCATGGGGCCAACACACATTGATGTCATCAATGTACCATTTCCACTACCTTGCTTTGAGAGGGAAGGAAAAGAGGGTATATTCTTCAAAATTCTCAATGAAAAGGTTGGATATGACTAAATAAATTTTATCTCCTTTAAACATTTACAAATCTGAAAAATAAATAGTAATGAAAGATCCACAACACATAACATAGAACACAAGGAATTTTTCATGAGGAAACCTGGTTAAGGGAAAACTCCGGTGGAAGTGAAACCAACTAGATAATTGTTCTCTATTAAAAGTACTACCCGGTTAAGAGAAAAAAAATACAAAAAGGCAATGTATATACATTCACAGGCCCACTGCCTAGAACACTAATCACAATACAACGAACTGGCCCTCAATTGGGTTCACTGATCAATTCTAATAATAATTCATAAGGGTGGAAAAAATGTCAAATATTTGAACTGACTTATAGTATCTATAATGCCAATACAGTTCCAATGAAGTACAATCTCTACCTCAAATGCAGAATAAAAATATCTACACATATACACCACAACCACACATACATCCACACACTGCAATCATAGAAATGATTTCCCATTATCTAAATGCTACAATAAACAATTCACCAAAAAGATCGGCTAGGACCTATACACAAGAATGATACAAATATTATGCTCAAACTACAAGGTGCTCCAAATCAAGTCGACCAAGACTTAGATAGGACCCAAAAAAACATCCTTGAATGTGCAATAGCTTTGCTCAAACCACACCAAGAATTGTAACACATTACTCCACCAAGTCGGCCAAGACTTAAATAGAGAAATGCCAACATGCTAGCAAATCACTACATTTGATCACCTCTGATCAATGTGATCTAGCAACAAGGTCATAGAACGATCCATGAATACCGACAAGCAACAAGAGTATTTTCTCAAATCTCCTCAACGTCTCAAACTCATAATCCAAACTCATCTTTGTACTACTCAAAACACCAAACTCTATCTCACCAGAAAGATAACTTGTTGAATTGTGAATCATGAACAACACCAGTTGAAGAACCAAAAAAAATTCCCAAATACATCACCATCTTCACAGCACCTAAAAAATCAACGCCTATCCACACCGAAGTAATAACTTAACCTCTTTCATAATAAGAACATTGAAATGTAGTCATTTGATAGATCAATCAATCTTCTTCAGACTGTCACCCAAACTTCTATGAACCTCTATAGACCAACTACAGACACATATTAACCATACCCTATGATCGCAATTCAAGATATTCAATGTAGCACCTGAAAAAAAAAATTATTCCTTACTAGACATACTGAACACAACAATAAGTATGTTGACATCAATGACAAAACATTAATGTCAGAATACACAAACTCCAAATTCTGACATGCTCAACAATATTCCAACACTTCAACATAATTCAACCAAGTTCACAATCTCACTGTTCACCTTTTATTTCACAATCTCAATAGCATCAAGAATGGGTACGTTGGTGAAAATAAGACTACATCAAAACTCACAAGGACACCATTGCTATCTAAATATGAGTCTTTAATGAACTGAACAAAATGGAAAGAATCTTAAATGAAAGAGTCAGAGTTTCCAACAAGGGGGGAGATGAGCTTGGAAAGAAAATATGTTATATTGTAGGTAGGAGAGCCTAAAGTCTCCACAATAGGACTCAACAGGGTACCGACTTTGTGAATTTTAGTAACCCCATAAATACGAGGGGTCACCTCCTTAGAGGTAACAACATATTTTTTGGTGGCATTGTTGAAGAAAGAATTGGAAATACCAGACTTGAAAATTTTAATAATCTTAGAACAAGGGTTACAAGCAAGGATTTTATAGCTTCTAGTGTCAGAGAGGAGAGAAAGCATTTTGAATCATAGTCTCGCTTGTCCAAGATAACTATGTCACTTCCCTTGTCAAATTTTGAAATGATCAAATTATTATTTCTAATTAGCTCATTGAATGCCACAACCTTATTTTTAGGAATGTGACATCTAGGATATTTAACACACCTAAGGACCACTACATAGTCTTCTCTCACATCCTCAACCACTTGGGTGGGAAGAAAATACACAAAATTCTTAATTTGAATGAGAAAGTCTATGTGTAGGATGGAACGAGGAGCCAAGGAAAAGTCGAGACACCTTTTTAGGAAGTTAAAGGTCAAGGGATCTAAGAAAACACTCAATAACTTGATGACCAAATATCTTTCCCAATCATTGATGGGGAGAAGGTTAAGGGAAGAATAATTATCGAGGTAATGACAAGGAATAGGAGGACCAATGGGAGTAATTGTCATTTAAAAAAAAGTGACATACATGGGATGTTACAATGAAAAGAACCAATAATTCTCTCTATGCTTTCTCCCTCCATGTAGATGAATTGAAAATCTAGGGCATAATTTTTTTTGTGTATACTTATTTTTTTAATAATTTAAAGTCAAACTTAGTCCAAATTTTATTGTTATCATGGATATCAATTTTTGTCTAAATATTTTTATTATATAAAGAAATATACCTTTCTAAAGAAAATTGTATCCTTCAACACATCATCTAATTAACATTATGTTTATTTTAAAAAAAATGTAATTGTAATAAATTAAAAAATATATATATCAAAAAATTATTCTAAAATACAAGCTCTAAGAGTAGCTTCATTTTCATGAAAGCACTCCTAGTTGGAGAAATCTAGAGTCAAAGAATTTTTTTTTTTGAATTTGCTCCAAAAGAGGGAATCTACCATATAGGAAATTTCAAACAAAGCTCTCTTGATCAAATGGTTTTCACTCAAAAAATTATATATAACCCAAACCCATTTCAATTTATTATTATTATTATTATAGTTTCAATTGAAAGTATATATACCTCGTAGATGCTATGTGTAATTGCAAGTCAAATTGTTTTGTTTGAAACTATTTAAGGAAAAATGGTTTCACTCAACAATTTTGTTGGATAGAAAAGTGGCACAAATATGTGATTTTACCTTGGAGTATTAGCAAAGATAGATGATAAAGTGAGGGAAAGATTTAGAGAGAAAATTACATACTCTATATAAAAATTTCCGTAATAGTTTTGTATGGACTTTAGTCATGTGTTGAGGTCTGTTGATTAAGTACTCAATTTAGATAATTTAGAAACAAAACTAACAGTCTTGAAATCACCCTTTCATCATCTATTTTATCCATCACATCTTGTATTCCAATCACTTACACATCCTAGGTGTGGTTGCTAGTGTAATTTTATCCTATAGGCATTATCACAAACAACCCTCTTAAGTTCAAAATATATTTCTTTCTTATTAGTTCCTGCCATAGGCAGGAATATTTATGCATTCATGCAGTTTTTTTTGGCTATTAGTTGCACCAATCATAACAATGAATTAAAAAATTTGGAACAAAAAGTCTATAGTCTATATTTATTTCTTATTTAAATAATTATACAAATATCATTTCCTTGTAATCTTATTGGTCCATATAGAAAACAATATGTGCAAAAAACACATAGGATCACATCAAATGTCAAGTAATTTTAATTTCTTGAATGAAATATATACTATTGTACATGTCACTTATTTTGACTTTCTTGTACATTTTATGACAAAAATCTATTATGAAATCCTCAAATCTCTAAAATTTGAATTGTTTTTCGTTTTCATTTAAATTAGCCAATCATATGACTTTTTTTTCATATTTATATTATCTTAAATATAGTTGTCACACACACACACTCACACACACACACACACATATTAATAAAAAGATATTTATGTTCAACCTTATTGGCTAAGAGAATGAACTTCAGTAAGTAATTTTTTTTTAAACTTTAATATTTTATTTAATTTTTTACAACCAATGATGTGACATAAAGTTCCTCATAAATTGACTTACAACTTCTTTTCTTTTTTGCATTAAAGATAAGTCTTATTCTATTTAATTGCAATTGTAACATTTCATGTCCAATAGTTGAATGCATATTTAATGCATAGAGATTTCTAGAGGGTCTTGGAAAATGTAAGAAATATTTTACAAATTATTCTAATGCAAACAATTATTGTGTAGATTTTTCCATGTTGACAGTGGCTAACAAGTTATCTATTAAATGCATATTAAATACATATCAATTTGTCATCTATATTTACTGAATTCCTATCTCTAATTTCATTAGCAAATATCAGAATTGAGGAGAGCAAACATCAGGGTTGCTGGGAGCACAAATACAATTGTGTTTTTGTAGGGTGAGCTCTTTTAGACTCCTTTGCTTTTCTTTCTATGATTTCCTAACTGCCGCCTGTATATGTTTGCCCTGAAATCCTCAACGTTTATAAAAATATTTACCCCTACTTACAAATAGAAGTAATTGTGTACAACTACCACACAGATCCATCTTAAAAAATTTGGACAATTTTCTTAGACATGTATTTATTTTTCGTTTGAGGTTCTGTTAAATTTGCTTGATTGTGGGACTGATATATTCCATTATGTTTGAAAATAAGTTATTTCCCGTATCTGTATCATCAGTGCATCTTCTAATATTTTTCCAAATTCATCTCCAGATACTGTAACTTTAATGTTGCTTCTGCAAATAGTGTTTTATTAAAAATATTTACTGTTGCTCACAAATATAGAAGTAATATGTAAAAATTACTATAAAGATATATGTTCAAAAATTTGTACTATTTTCTTATAGGAATCTTTATTTTTCTTTTAAGGTTTTGTGATTTTCCTAACTGTAGAGCTGATTGATTCCATTCTATTTGAAAATAAGATATATATATATATATATATAT